>VZRN01011464.1:1891965-1950537 GCA_013397935.1 Dasyornis broadbenti
CCGCCGCCGACGCCCGGCGGGAGCAGCGGGCCGACGGGAGCGGCGGAGCGCCCCGCCCGCCTCTGCGCGCATGCTCGGAGCGCCTCGGGCATGCGCCGATCGCAGTCGCGGCCCAGGGCAGGTTGGGACGAGCAGGACCGGGCTCACATGGACACAAGCTTCTGGGGAGGGGCGGCTCCCGGGGCGCGGAGCCCGGAGCAGTAGGGAGTACGGCCCCACGCCGCTCCCAGATCTCCCTGCACAGCCCCGCAGCCGGTGCTGCAGGCGCGTGGGGCTGCCGGGCATGGCAGTGCCATCCTCGCCGTGACAGATGGGACGTGCTGCTCCAGAGTACCTGCGAGGTCCTGAATGATCATTTAAAGCGATGTGTATCAACCACCTTCCAAAGCAAACTGATTAAGGGCTATCGCGTGGCTTGCAGTGTTAATACTGGTTTGGACACTATAGATATAAAAGCAGCGTTTGCAAAAAGGCAGCATCTTGGATTAACGATGAAGGAAAAAGCTTTAAGACAGTGGACTACAATAGCGGGGAAGGAAAGTTTTTAAGGTCACAAGCCAGTCTTCAGACCTGAAGTGAAGAACCTAAGAAGGCTCATGTATACTCAAAATCTCAGTCCTTTTCCCTTGGCTGGTGGAGTTAACTAATAGGCACTGCCTCGCCACAAGCTTTACACCTTAGTCACTGCAGTGTTAATTTATCTCCCGATTTTTCCGTACAGTCCTAGCAAGCCTCATTGTCTCTGACGTGGTCTCCAGCAGTCTTTATATCTGTGCTGCTATCAAAACAGATATACTAAGTCAATTATCGTGGGGTTACTTTATGCTACTGCCACCCTGCCCACAAGTGGCTGACTCAACCTAGACACCTTACAGCCAAAACCATAGCTCTCCCAATATCTTCCGGGAAGTGTTAATATCTTAGATGATATCAAAATGATTCAAGAAGAATGGCTCCATATAAAGTTTTAAAAATTGATACCAAACATATTCAGAGATCCAAAAGAAAAGAGATTGAAGACTCCAGTATTTTTGATAGAGGCAAGCAAATAAAACCCATATCCCTGGAAACACAGATAGTGGTGAACTCCACAGCATTCATTCAGATTTGCTCTTTTTAATGGTTTAGAGGAAAAGGTAGATCCATAACAAAAGAGTTTCAATAGCATGCCAAAGTATATATAATTTGAATTAAACAAGTGTTTGGGTATCTACAGCATTTGAGAATAAAAGGAGCCTGAAATGAGAAAGGAGTATGAACAGATTCAGAGTATTTTTTGCTTTTTAGGGATAGGCAGGCAGGAAGGAAACAAAGATGCAGCAACATGCCAGTGTTCTCACTGAATTCTGATCAGTGTGTTTCCATCATTTTAGCAACTATTATAACAACTGGATCACACAGTGAGAAAGAAATAGGGGGTGGGAGTATGATATTACCAGAGATAAATAAGCAGGCTGAAAATATGTTTATCTGTACATTTGTGCCCTCATCTCAGAAGAGCAGGCAGCTTTAGCTATGGCACATAAAGCTCTTACACTGACATGCCTAGGTCCTAGTGTATAATTCAACAGCCAGGGATTTTTCTGGCTAAGCCCTATTTTCCCTTGAAATGCTTTCAGCACTGAGGCCTGGAAGGAGAAACTGATAGATCTGGCTATTAGCTGTGCAGCAGAGATGCTCAACAGATGTTCTCACAGGCAAAGCAATCTCCTCTGCTCACAGACAAACATGGGTTCTGCCTTAGTGCTCAACACCACATTGAGATGGTTTTTACAGAGAAGTGTCACAGTACAAAACTGCTTGCAGCTTTGCACCACTATAGTCCTATTTGTAACTGCAGATGTCTCTATGAGATTTTATGGGAGAAAACACAGGAAAAAAAATTTCAGAATTTAGGAAAAACAGAGAAAAATTATATAGTGATAACACTGTCCATTACACTAACACTATATATTTGACTGCGCTGTGCTAAAGCTACATAACAGCGATTGTTCTGCACCCATCAAGAACCAGACTACTCCAATTCAAACCATGCTCCTTTCCTTATGCCCCTGTGTGTTTCCTGATCACACCTCAGTCGTGGCAGCCTATAAGCATCTGCTAAATAACTTCATGGAGCCTGATGAGGAGGAAAAAAATCCAGCTGCCAAGAGCAAGCCATGCAGGTGAACCATACAGCTGCTCCTCAGCTGCTGCTTTACATGTTTGTTTCAGTTCAGAATGTAACAAGATCCCAAAGCACCCCAAGACTTGACTGCAGCCACCTATGCAAAAATACAACTGTCTTCCAAAAAAATCCAGCATTTCTTAACAGTAGTAATTTATGAAGTCCCTTGCTGTGTGCAAGGAGAGGAAACCACACTTCTCATACCTGTAGAGTTTAGCAAACCACAAATTAAGTAGAACAGGAAAAAAATTCCCAAGTGTATTGGGTTATGAAGCACGTTGATATCAAAGACAATAACAAAGAGGACGGTAGTAGACCAAACAAGAGAAACAAACGTAAATATGCACAGATGTTGCCCACCTGCACTTCAACTTCAGCGTTAGTTAAAATGCTGGAAACCGTGTGCACGGTACACAAACTAAACCAAAAAGCTGGATAAAGCACGTCGAGACTAAACACAGCACCCCATCGTTTACTGCTGCTACACTCGCCTGCACAGATGGTTCATGATAGCTGAAAAAGCATTTTGTTAGCGCGAAAGGGCAAGGGAAAGGCTGGCCAGCAGGAGTGCGATCGGTCGGGAGCCGCTGCAGGGGGTGAGACGAGGCAGGGATTCAGAGCAGAGAGCAGCCACTTTACCGGAACGTGGAAGTATCGAGGTGGCATTTAGGAAGGAGGAGGAGCAGAGGAAACACAGGTGCAGAAGAGCAAATATGGAGATGAGCGGTGGGAGTGGCTGGAAAGGGAGTGGCGGAAAAGAAAGTCCTGGAGGTTGAGAGGTGAGGGCGGGGCAGCGAAGGGATAACGAGGGAGGAGAGTGGTAGCCGTAGTGCCAGTGAGGACGGTAGGGGCGGCCGTGAGGGCTACGGGCCCTGGCGCCAGGGACCGGGACGGAGCAGCCTCGGCCAATGAGGAGGATCCACGCTCCAGGAACCGGGGAGGAGGTGGCGGGAAGCTCCCAACGCCCGCAGCGCCGCCTGCAGCCTCGCCCGGGACGGCCCGGGGAGTCCCCACTCCCCGTGGCCGGAGGCGCTAGGTGGAGGCCCGGAGCTGTGAGGGAGCGGCCGTGCATAGGAGCCGTGGGCACAGTGCGGTACCGCAGGTGGTTACTGCCGCGATTTTTACTCACGGGCTGCCATTTTCTTGGTCTGTCTGTAGCTGGTGTCAATAAAAATGAGCTGTTGATGAAAGACAGACTTGGTCCCTCTAATCTTTAACATCAGTTTCCCAGCTGAGCCCGACTTCTAGTCTTCTGAAAGATCCTTGTTTAAGTTATCTTAGGAGAGATTTCTCGTCACAGTGTGATAAATACATATCATAATATTGGCTTTTCGCAAATATTAGAATAGATGCTATGTGTATGATTTTAATTTTACAGAGGTAGCCTTGCTGTGAATATATAGCTATGTAATGGTGACTAATGCCTTTCTGCTGCTAGCTAGTCTTAAAATATAGTAGTGAAATAGCTGATATTGTAGAATGCTTGAACTGTCTGCTGGATTGGATAACATCCCACGAACGGTGTACTAAAGGACTCTGCCACTGACATCTCAACTATCAGCACTTGTCACCTGTAAAGCCTACCACCTGGGAAAGATAACAAGACTAACTGAAACCACAACCAAGAAGACTACACATGCTCTAAAAAGGCGGTCCCAAGCTACACAGTTCTTAGAAAATTTAAAATAGTTTTTGGAAAAGTTTAATTATGAATTAGGCTGATGCAATAGAAAGGGTATTAAAAGAGCGTCTCTATCTATGACAGGTGTGCTTTTTCACTGAATGCCAAGCACCCAGCGCTGTTACTTTTGCTTTATTGTCTTTGTCCCCTATTGTCTGTTATTAAACCTTTAAATCCTAACAGGAGAGTGGACCTCATTTTTCACAACAGGATCTCAAAAGCAGAACAGTCCTCACAGAAAAGAGGACAGTGTTAAAGCTACTGAGGCTATCTGAAGCAATCCCATTTACCATTAATTGATTGTGTAAACAGAATGGCTTTGTTCTACATCGTCACCACTGTTTTCATCCATAATTATTTACCAATACAATTTTTTTTTTTTACGAGACATTAATCCTAATTCTTCTATTGAGTATATCTGTGACTTAGCTAATGGTTAAGCTGCAATTTATAAAGCTGTTTCATGAAGCTCATGGGGAGCTCACAGGGCAGCTGAGTTAAGAACTGTGTTGTATTCCAGCGAAGTACTGTGAAAGCTGTGGTTAAAAAATGTTACAGTGTAATCTTCCTGATTTTTGGTTTGGTTTTTTTTTCCTTTTCCTAAGAGTTAAAATTGTTTGGTGCAGACAGCCGACTTGAAGTTGTGTCTTTCATTCAGCAGAGATTTGCTGTATGTTGTTGAGAGATTATAGGGTATATGTGGGGAGGAAAGGAACATCACTCACTGAACTGAATTCCTGTCCAGATTACCAGTGTCAGGTTGGTAATAAAGACTGCTCTTTCATTGCTTGGCTATTTTTAGTAATTAGATCATGTTTACAAAACATAAATATTTTGCTAATTGATCAAGTTACATAAAACCTTTCACATAATGTTCTTGAGTTATCTAAACATAACACAAGGTCATATCAGGAGACAAAAACACACTTGTGTATATTGTGACCTTCCGTATTTCTTTCATTTTGATGTTCTATTTTCCATTCTTTGGAACACAGTTTTCCTGAAAAAAACCCACATGACCATTAATAAATAGCTCTCTCAAAGTTTCTTTGAAGCTGTATTCATAAATACACTATATTTTACTCTTTTGCTACAAGTTTACTCTGTCCCAGCATAAAACTTAGTCTTGAAAAATATCACTAGTTCTAAAAATGAGGATGGTAGGAGGTATTTGGCCTTCTGCAGGGTTACCTGGTTGAAAATGGTGTTAGCTGTAGCTCTTGTGGAAGGACAGGAACAATATTCTTTGATAGAGGAAAAGATACTGCATAAAAGACACTAAAATGTTTCTCAGGGTTTGGAAGAGGTCTGGATAAGCTATATGTGAGCTATCGGTGGTACTACCATATTCATGAATAGTAAGTATGACATAGTCTAACTAGTATTTTATCAAAAACGTTGAAGTTGTGACACTTGTGGTGTTAGAATTATACTAGTAGTATGCATATAAGGTGATGCTTAATCAGCAGAAATCAGCATATTTTCCCAAAGTTATTGTAAACTCTGTGTAGTATGCACATTTGATTGTTTGGGCTCTGTAAGAAATAAGACTTTTGAGTTTTCTTGAAAGTTATTCCCTTGATGTTCCACCAGGCCAAACAGATCATAAGAAACTCTTGACAAATTAGTAGAAAGGTTTTGCTTTATAGGACTATTATTTTGATTTTAATAATAAAGAACATGAACTCCATATATTGCTGAGGGATTTTTAAATTTATTTTACCATGCCTGGTACTTTCTGTAACAATTTGAATATGATCGGTGAGAGTTGAACCTTGCCAAAATAAGAACTGTTAATTAAGCTTTATCTAGTCAAAAAAGACTGATCTGGCAATCACCAGGGTTTCAATTAATTTTTCAGGACACTTCTGCAAGGCAATCTGAAGGGGTCAGGATAACTCTTAGGTGAGCACCTCATCATGGACCTCAGTAGGTCTAATGCATCCCAACTCTTCAATCAGACACTGTATTTCTGTGCAGACCTGCCCACTGAGGCAACAGAGACCCTGTAGCCATGTGGGTGGATTGCCCCAGTGCTTTTTCAGCCTCTACCTCTGGAGGGCAACACTTTTTTTTATGAACTACTAGCACATGGCTTTCATGCCTGTCTGACTAAACCATAACTTCCAGCTACAACTTTCAACATATTCTCTGTAATCACCTGCCCAGCTCTTTTCACATCTTCCTCGCCCTGTCTATGTCCCTATGATTACCTGTGGATCTTCTCAAAACATTAAATCATTTTGCTGCCAGGGTACCTAAATCAGCTGCTTCTCTTTCCTCTCCCATCCTCTCAGTCCCCAACTCCAAATTGATCCTCACTTCCCCAAAGCTCTGGTCCTCTTCTACCCTGTTTTCTGTTGCAGACTACTTACCTGTCGAGGTATAACAGAGACCCTGAAGTGCCATCTGGTTTGGTTGGAGTCCACAGACACCTACTCCCTTGACTCTGCTGTCTGGAGCTTGAGGTAATGGTAACAAACTACCTCATGAGAAAGGGCAGGAAGCATGAGCAAACCAATTGTTGTTGCAATGTGCTCCACACAGGTGGTCAGCAAGGGAAAGATTGCTTCCTGCCTTCTTCTGACAAAAAGCAACTGCCTCAATAATAGCCTTTGAAAGCAAGAGGCATTTCCTTCTCCAGCTTTGCTGCTGGCATTTTCTGTGCTTGGCTGTGTTTCCATCATACTCAGCTGCTCCTGCCTGGTGGTGGCAATACTTTCCTTCCATGTGACAAGAGGAGATCAGAAAAGTGAAGGGAGACAAATTTTTTTATGCTTTCTTCCATCCAGTGTAATTAAACACTTGAGAGAAAGCAGAGCTTATATATTCTTCATCCTGGGAAATATATGTAAATCTATCTATCAGTTCCCAACTTACTAGCATGCAGTGTTCTGTCTGTGCTACTGTTATGTTGGTTATATCATTAGGGTCCATGACAAAAATCTAATCATTATTCTCACTTACGTGTGACTTTTGTGTGATGCTTCCTGTATTTGTACAGATTCCAGATGTTACAGGATAGAAACACTTAAACAGCTGTTAGTCAGCCAGCCATCATCTGTCATGCTTTTAGGTAATTAGTATGTATATGTTGGTAGATTTCACAGAATCTCAGAATCGTCTGAGTTGGAAGGGACTCTGAAGGATCATCAAGTACAGCTTTTAAGTGGATGTCCCATTTGGGGATTGAACCCACAATCTTGGCATTATTAGCACCCTGCTCCCACCAACTGATACCTCCAGAAGCCTTTGTATTAAAGTTCATGTGGGACTAAAAATGAAAAATCTCCAAAATGTCAGTTTAACTGTTTATATTGCCAAGAGCTCAGGTTTGTCTGACTCCTGTCTGATCTGTTCTCACTGTGTTCTGCAACCAGGGACCTCATGGGTGACCACAGGAGAGGGGCTCTGTGAGAATGCCGTAGTGGTGCACAGCCAGACAACATGCCTGTCACAGGTATTGGTAACTGCAGGTTTCTCAGTTACTTCACCATACAGCCAGACTTTTCTGAAGCTTCTGCATCTTCCTGAAGATTTATTAATTTCACTCTAAAAGTGCTTTTTCTGATTTCTGTTGATTTGTGCTACTTTTACTTTTCTAATTATATGAGAAAGAAGCCATTTCTTCCAGCCAATGAAGAAAGGAGAAAGAAAAGTGATTTCAGTCCATCTCACTTTTACTAACCAATGTGAACTTAAATGAACCAAAATTACTTTATTCCATGTCGATCTGAAACATAATATTTAAACTTGAAGTTCTTGTAAAAAAATAAGGAGAAACTATGAGGGCAGATTTCTTTCATTTCAGAGACCAGGTGCTTTCCAGGAGGGTGGAAAAGCTGATTTCACTTTGTGCTTCTGACTGGAGGACCAGAGCCAGTGGCTCCCATGGGAAGCCTCTAACCGCTGAGGTCTGGTAGTTCTGCAGTGGATGTTCTTGCTGCTGCCGTTGTCCTCCAGTGGACATGATCTCTCCCCTGTTTACACATCTCAAACTGAAGCTGTCATCCTTCTGTCAGGTTCTCCACCTGATGATCTCAGTTTTCTAGGGGTTTTTGGGGGAGCTTGTGGAATTGACTGTTTTCCCTTTGATTCATCTTTAAATTGTGGTCTCTTGGCTTCTGATTTTTGTTTATTCATCCCCCCACCCCACTCCCCCCCCAAAAAGCCCAAAAAACAACAAAAAAAACAAGATAAAAAAACCCCAACAACCCCAAACATACATCTGAGTTCCCAAACAGGCCATAGTATGACAGGTTTCTGCATTGATGTCCTAGGTTGCAATATAGATGTATTCTATTACCACCTCCACAAGCTGTTAAAGCAGGTGGGGCACTGTTTGTTATCTATGACTCACCCTGATAACTCCCTCCGAGGGCTATCTCTGTTAATGGGCTATCAAGAGCCCACCAAAGGACTCATGGAATTATCTCATCCCATTGTAAGATGCTCCGCCCAGGGGGGAGGAGCCAAGCATTCCCACCTGGATAGAACATGGTTTCTAGAAACACTGGGGGGCTGCTTACTGGATTCCCAGAGGACCAGAGCCTACCACTGGACCTTCAGGTGGAGACCAGAGTTTTTACTGGATCACTGCTTCAACAGAATCATTTTCACTTGGACTGCTACCACCACCCTGACTAACAGGGTGTCAGGAGAGGGCATGCTTCTTTTCACTGCTACCGTGGGGAACCGGCTTGGGACTGCTTGTTTTTTTTTCTCCCCTGCCAGTCGTGATGGTAACAGCACCAAAGGTTGTGGGGGGGGGCCTGGGGCCTGGTAGCCCAGAGGAAGCTGCCACCGGGTTTCTGGTTTGTTATTGTCACTGTTGTTGTTGCTTGTTTTCCTTGTTACAGATACTAGTAAAGAACTGTTATTCCTTTTCCCATGTCTTTGCCCGAGAGCCCTTGATTTCAAAGTTATAACAATTTAGAGGGAGGGGTGTTATATCCTCTATTCTAAGGCGGGTTTCCACCTTCCTTAGCAGACACCTGTCTTTCAAACCAAGATAATTGATAAGAAAATGTTTCTAAGCCAGTAGGCCAGGGGTTCCTCAGGGGCCAGAGAGATTTTCTGAGCTCAAGATAATTTCCAAACAATATCATTTTAACTTTTGCAGAAGAATTTACTTTAACCTAGAGAAAAATACTTAGGATAATTTAGGCTGACATGTATGGAAAATCTAATAATAGGGACATAAAACAGGACACTGCCACAAATTTGGACAAATAAAAATAGGACAATCTTTTCTTAGCATTTTCAGCAGTACGGAGACCACTAGCAGAATAAGAGCACTCTTATGCCCTATTAACAGATACTGTGGTAGAAAAAGCTTTTCAGTGAGAAGCTTCATATTTTATGTTGCAGTAGCATATTACTTTTCTTTTTTCTTTCTAGTCCTCTCTGCTATGCTTTCATGTGCAATAATACATTTTTTTTCTCTTAAATTTAGGGAGAATAATTATTTCTGATTAATAGGCCACCAAAGCAATGAAAAATTAAAAATTTCAAGCCCTTGTGTATTGATATGAGAAGGTTCCTAGGAACAGCCTTGTCCAGTTGTACTGCATGAACTCACTGAGTAAACTTAACATGAGACTGCAACAAGGTAGGTGACAGATTTCTCATCTTCTCAGTCCCACTGCCAGCAGGGAAATGTCAGGACCTTAGGAAATAGCATGAAACATTTTATCTTGAATATATATATATCTTGACTACCACTTTTAAAATCACACTGATAATTTAAAATAAATACACCATCTTTTTCTTTGTTGTGCTTCAGGAATGTTATTTGCCAATTTAGTACTCCTGCAACCACGCTGCTGCTTCCCCTTCCCCACCCCTCCCACTGGAGGCACCAAAGGCAAGGATCACAGGCTGAGACCAGAACAATTTACTGGAAACAGCAATGAGATATGAAAATGAACAGTAACAGGAACAATATGAATAACAGAAGTGTACCAAAGAAGGAGTGATTCACCTGCAAAAATGCTCACCACGGACGCCTGGACAAATAAACAAAGTTGGACAGCTTCCTCCTGCCACATTTATTCCACTGGAAGGAAAGAGAGGGAGAGTGCCCTGCTCCTGCCCGTTGCAATGGCCTGAGCTGGTATCAAATAATATCAGGGTCCTGGCCACGCCCCCTCCCAGCTACTGCACAAAATTAACCTGTGCTGGCTGAAACTAGAACAGTCTTTAGTTTTGATTACTACTATCAGCAACGCTGTGCCTGCCAGGGAGATAATATTTGAGTTGAAGTTGCATTTCTTGTTTGTGGTGGAAAAACCAAAGACTTCAAACTTACACACAAAAGGTGAAGGGCACTGTGGGGTTCTGTGACTGTAAGAAAATTAAGAAACCTCTCATAAATTATAATTAGACTTGACATCCTTTTGAATTGTGGAAAAGCTCTTTAAAAATAATTATTAAATACAAGTTTAAAAGTAGCTATTTCCTTCAGGGTGCACAATATGGAGGAACAGCCAGGTGGGATGATGGAAGCAAGGAGGATGTGGGGTAGGATAGCCTTCCTCTCCTGTCACACCTAAGCTCTGAAGCATATTCCTCTGCTGCCCTTAGCTCTCTCCTGATCAGATTTATCAGAAAAAAAAAAGAAAAAACAAAAAGAAAAACCAACAAACTTCTCTTCAATGATTGTAAACTTACAATTCATTCTGTTTTCATTATTCCATGCTACATTCGCCTAATATATAAAAACACAAAAAATGCAGTCTTTGCCTTTGAGAAAATTACACTTTAAGCATAAGATATGCTTGAAGAAACAAGAACAGAAATAAAAGAGAGGAGAGAGAAATGTAGCAAGATCATTTTGATTTTCAGACCATTAGATTTTATGTAAGATTTTGGCCATGGAAGAGTACATTGTAATTGCTTAAAATACAGTCGTTTATCCTAAGCTAAGGAGCAGAGCTGCCTATAACCAAAGGAAAGCAACAGATACCTCCAAAAGGGGATTTATTCCTCAAGGGTGTCTATAGAAGGTGGTGGGATGGACTCTGTAAGGTTCCCTGCCTTTCTCCATTGACACAAAGGAAACCCAAGTAAGCTGTTTAGATTAAATACTTACTTTTGACTTGGAAAGAATAATTCTAGGCTCAATTAATTTTATTTCTTATTGAAAATTTAAAGCGGTGGCTCTGCTCCTGCCCCTTCTGCCACTGCTGGTGAAGGGGTTATATGCTGCAGTGCTAAGCAATTCCCATCCTTTGTGTGTATTGAGGACATGCCTTGAAGAAATTACAACCCTCGTACCTGTGTTGACTTGAAAAATCACACACCAGTGCTATCTACCCTCCAGCCAGGGACGAGTGATGCATTATAAATCCAGATCCTTTACCAGTGCAGAGATTAAAGAAGCAAGAAAGACGTTTCTTGATCTCTGCCTCAAGCAGTTTAAAACCTCCTTGCTGCTTGGGTCCTACATAAATCAGAACACAGGACTGGCTATATTCTGCAAATAAATCTTCCTTGATGTTTACTTCTCACATAACTTCTCTGTAACAAATTCTGAATTCCCCAACAAATATGCTAATGAAATGTCAACCATTTTATGATTTAGTGGCATAATAATAATACTTCAGTTATATGTCTTTCAGGCAGCACTGGACATACTGCTTGCATATAAAAAGTAAAATTATTATCTTAATATATCATTTAGTCTTTTTTCCTAATACCGAAACCCACTAAGTATAAACCATCTGTACGATAATTAATCATGCATGAGTGCAAACCAAATGCAGATTAAATCAGCCTGAAAAAAAGTCTCTCACAAGTAATTTCTACATGCATTTGAGGAAAATAGTTTCAAAAAATCTAAGTATAAGAATTATTTCTGCTAGAGTTAGCAAAGATAATAATGATAAAGGACACTTAGTACTGAGCATTGCAATAGGATTAAAGAACACGCACCTTTTTTTTTGTTCTGAAAGAATAGGAAATACTAAAAGAAAAGTCAGTGATTAATTTATAAAACAAATTTTGCTCGTATAGAAAACCTTCTATTTAAGGATGTGCTGATACTTGGCAGACTATCATGAATTAAGCTTTACAAGCAGTCAGAGGAGAACTGATAACAAATATATCACCTCTAAAATTGTGTATCCAGACAAGCTGCCTTTCTGTAAACTGGAATCACAGTGACACAGGTTTCAACAAAGATACTAGGAAACAGTGGCCAGTTCTGCACATGAGCAGGTGAACATCATTTCAGAGCTGCTCCATCACCATGTTGCCAGTGACCACACTGTACCCCACACATCAATCTCTGCCCCGTGCTTGCTGCTGGGGACAGTCACAGGCAAAGCTTGTGCTGAAATGCAAAGCTATGACTCAAGTTGCCATGTTGTCTTCAGCTTTAAATTGAGAAAAACCTAGTGTTCGTGGTGATAATCCAGAGTTTGAACTGTTTCCAAGTAGGCTCAATATGTCCACACATGTGCAATCTCAACTGTCTGGTAGGCATGTTTACAGTCACCTCAGAACCCCAAATCAGCCGTTCCAGACCATTCACTCTCCTGCAGTGAGGAGTCATCCTTCTTAGCCCATGTTCGAATAAACCAGTGCCACTAGATTTCTGATGTTAAGTGGCTATAAAGACTTTGATGTTTGGTTTCAAATCAGACCAACTGAACAGATGTTTAATTAAACAACAGACAATGTGTTTTTTGCCAGCACTTAAAGAATCCCAGCCTTCTGTTTTCAGTTGCATGAACTTTTCTGCCATGAACTTAACTCGTCACAATTGTCTTTCAATGAATATATTTGCTGATGCCAGAAGCAGAAAGAGTTCACAAATCAAACTTTTGACAGGTTGCAGGCTGGGTCTCATTCTCACCTACACCTTGATGCCTCGGGGGACGTGCTGTCTTCTCCAGCTGAAGTGCACAGGTATGCCTTTGCTTGCTTCCCTCACTCAGCTCTGTTCAGTCCCAGCTGCGACACTTGGCTGCCTGGAACCCAGGTAAGAGCTCTTCAGTATTTAATTTTCCTGTTAAGATGGAGCTAAAGTATGGTGGGATTTTTCTGGTCCTTGTTTCTCTGTTAAAGGGAGTCAGGTTTAGAGAGTATCCCTGTACTGAATGTGACAGTGTTAGAGTAGGAACTGGGATGTGTACCTGCTAAGATCACTGACCATGGATACCTGCTACAGTGCTGACGCAGTAATTGCAGCTTAAATAATCTCTGAATCTGTCTATTATCCTGACAGAGTATAAAATTTAAAGTCTAACACAGGAGGAAAACATTTGCTCAATTTTGCTTTGGACAGTGGATCTGTGGCCCAGTCTCTGTGTAGCCAGGGAGCCAGGCACAGCTGCCTGGATGCTCACCAGCATCATCTCCCTGTCACATGCCAGGCTCTCTGTGATTGTGGCAGGTGAGAGTAGATGAAGCAGAATGAAAGCCTGGTGACCCTTGCTAGCTTTCCCTGCCTGTCTTTGCTGAAGTACTCATCTAAGTACAGCTGTTGGGTCGTGTGCTGTATAGAGCTGCGCGCACCAAGCCCACATGGAGCCTGTAACATCTGAAATGCTTTTGTTTATGTTCCCATTACTCTGGGGGTGTATTTCATTTTTGCTCACTCAGTACAGTGACGGCTGTATGAAAGTGAGGAACAAGAAAAGAGCTGAGAAGCAGCACTTGGGGCATGCTCATACAGGGATGCCCCAGCAGTTGGAGTTGCTTCAGGGCACACCAGCTCGCTGGTGCCTAGAGGTGGAGAAAGAGGTGGAAGGTGAAAAGATGGGGGCAGGTTTTGTTTGGGAGTTCTACTTGGTGGCAGGATGCTGGATTATCTTTTCTACCCATGGCAGCCTTTTGTTTTTCCAACAGAAGTTTTGTGTTGGCCAGTCTCACTTTCCTCTAGGTAAGAAGGAAGAGGAAGGATGCCGCAATGAATCTCCCTTGGGCTCATGTTAAGGTTCACCTGTATGAGTCTTTTGCATTGATACTGACATTACCTGGTTTTCTTCACTACACTTTAAGATGCACTTATATCTTGTCTCTGACAAAATTCATAGCACCTGACATCAGGCATTTTCAGTGAGGTTTTCATTAGGACCTCTGACTATGTTTTAAGTTAATGAAAAGAAACCAGAACCTCCAAAGAAAGAACTAGATCTTGGCAAACAGCCCGGCTGAATCCAGTTAGAATTAAGTTGCTTGTATTTGAACACTACAGTATTTTAGCTGATAGCATTTTGGTTTTATTTTACACTACGTGTGAATATGTTTTCAGAGTCTTCTCTGAAAGCCTTTATGAAGTGTCCCTCTGCTGTCATCTGAGTTTCAGTGCCGAAATTTCTGTCATGAGAGATTTTTTTAGAACTAAGTCAAAGCCAGGGTTTCCTTTTAGTCTTTATATTTTTATTACCTCTCTGTCACTTTATTAAAGGTTGGTTCTGGGTACACCTGTGTGCAAGGGGTGCCTGGTGAGAGAAAGCACCAAGTGATGGACCAGTTGTTCTCTTGCAGCAGTACCAGAGTTTGATGGGGAGGCATGAGGCTGGGGCTGGCCATCTTGTTACACCTCAGTAAGTACACATGCTACAGTTACTCAGGCTAATTTTGAAATATTATCTTGTGATTTACATATCTCTCCAAGATTTTGTTAAAGTACTTATTTTAAGTAAATGCTTTTGAGAAACACATGACAGTGAATCTTTATTCCCCACTCTCCTGCCTAGGATCCACAAGTGATATGAAGCCTTTAAATTGCTGTAATTGAGTCTGATTCAGGTCCTGAAAGGGGCAATCAATGTCTGCTAATGAATAAAGAGCATGGATTTGTATAAATAAAAAGATCAGGCTAACTAGACATAGGCATTGCTTTACACCTAAAGAGTCAAGTGTCACTCATCATCTGAATTATAATCTGAGCCACAGACTGAAATCTGGCTATAAAATGCTGTATTTTTACTGTTGTAGTTGAATTTCTAGTGTTCTGTGAGATCTTCATGTATCAATTGTGCCTTTTCTAACAAGTTGAGCCAAGTAAAGCTGAACAGATAAAGCCTTCAAGGTACCCATACCTTTTCAGAGTTTCAGGACAGAACTTGTTTAAAAGGACAAGCCCTGTAAGGGAAGTTTTAATATAATAGGGAAGATACTTAGAAAAAAAAGTTGTTTCAGGCAAAACAAGCAAAAAATCCTGCAATTATTCAGAATTATTCTATTTATTTATTAATGACCATTCCATGGGATCTGACACTGGACTAGGAACTCATTGCAAATTAACAGAAAATCTGACGTCAGTTCTGGTCCCATTTCCACCATTATAACTTGGAAATCAACAGAAATAAGTGGAATTAATTCAAATCTGGTTCTGCTCACAGAGTCAATGGAAATGCTTACTATTGTCGAAATGCTGATGATGGGTCTGTCAGGGTGGGAAGCATACTAAATTATTGCTCATAGCAGATTGGCATTTTTACTGAAAAATAATGTACTGAAAATTTAAGTTTTAGCATAGATTTGCAATATGCTAGCTATATTTTTATGATTATTTTGCAGGTGTGTTCATTACCAAAGTTCTTAAAAAAATATAACTAATGACAAAAGGAGTACAGGCAAAGGATAATTTAGTTTTCTGCTGGTGTTGGGATTTAACTGATTTTGTCTGGAGAATACTGCTGGGTATACAAAGCAATTTAATCTCTCTTTGATCTTCTTTTATGGTCAGTGGTGATAAGAGCCCAGCATGCACAGCATGACTGTGATGCTGGGTCCTGCCACCCAGCCCTTGGGGACCTTCTCCGGGGTCGCAGCAAGCAACTGACAGCCTCATCAACCTGTGGGATGAACAGCCCTCAGAAGTACTGCATTATAGGCTACCTAGAGGTTGGTTTGCTCTTTCTTTTTTAATGGACTGAACTCTTCTTACTAATCTTATCCTCATCTGTACAGGGTATTTGCCCAGACTTGGAAGTTCCTGTGGGAGTTGTCGGAATAATCATCAGACAGTGTGACATTAAGTCTGGCGGAAGGCTGTGCCTCTCTGCAGCACATATGGAGGGTTTGGCAGCAAACAGCCTCCACAGTGCTGTGTATCTTCTCAAGGGGGAGAAATATCCCTGAGATGCACAGGGATTTCTGAAGAGGCTTCATTCTGCAAGTCATCTTCCCATTCATGCCCCAGAGGTGAAGCCCAAGGTCTGTGTGTGAGTGCAGGGGAAGTGGGGTCCCACTGGCTGCAGGACCTTCTCTGGAGGACATATCTGTATGGTGTTGAGACCTGAGGCAGCCTGTTAAGAGAGTCACACCATAACCTCTTCTCTTGATCTGAAGTGAGGCCAATGTTGATGAAAGCAGAAAACTGTCTCTGAAAAGGGAAGACCTTATGCTGTAGGCCAGTCTTTGGCCATGTGAGTGGGTCAGCAGATCCAAAATGTGGCTGACCAGAGGGATGCCTCTCACTCACTGGCCGCAGTGATGGGGGCGGTGGACCTCTGGGTGTATGGGAGGTGTGCCAGGCAAAAATGAGGATTCCCCTGTTGCACATCATGGAGGACTTGGCCCCACTGAGCTAATAAATTGTCACAAATAGAAATATTTTCACTAAATAGCAGCTTAGGCTGTGGAGGAAGTTAAAATACAGCTTAATTTATAAGCAATTGAAAATAATTAGAGTTTATGACCTTCTAGCTTAATGGTGTGACACATCTGCAGAGTAAAGTATGGACCTGGAACCAAGCACTGCTCCAATTTGCACATTGTATCCAGTTTTCTGCAAAATGTAAATATCTCTTTCCTTTGCTGGAATCATCTTTCTGGCCCTAAAGCTGGATAATTGCCTTATATTCTTGCTTTTTAGGGGGAGATCAAAGAACAATAAAAAATTAATATTTTTACTTGCCTGTACTTATCCTTTGAATTATGTAAATACAGACTCACGAAAAGTAGCAGCTGTTCCGCAATAATCCCTGTGATTTAATGCTGCTTCAATATATCTTGACCCCTGGTGGCTATCTCCTGAAGAGGGTGAAAACTACAAACTCTGCTGCTTTGCAGAGCTCAAGAGAGAGACACACTCTGGCAATGTATTCTGTTCCATCAGCTTTCCTTAAATGTGTGTGCCACCTATTGTGCATCAGAGTGCCACTTCAATTTCAATTTGCTTTCTCACCAGCACATTTTGAATTCTTTGCTGGATGCAGGCCAGGAAGCTTTGCATCTTGAATCTTGTAAAGCAAAGTTCTTCCTCCCCCGGTTCCCCTCCTGATGACCTGTGTCAGGCTCATGGCATGAGCAAACCTGACTCATGAAAGTGGGTATAAGTTGACATGGCAAGCTACCAAGAGCCAGGATTTAGCTGGGATTCAGATGGCAAAAAAAAAAAATAGAATTCAACTGCTTTGTGTTTGAAAAGAAGTGCTGCAAATTATTTTCAGTCTTTAATATATTTTATTGTTTTTAAAATGTAGGTTAAGTGGGGTTTAGCTCAATGAGTGGATTTACTACTGACACATGTTTTGAAAGGAAAAGACGGCACTCAGTGTTGAGGAGAGTAAAAAGCTGCACAATTCAGAGGCAAATGGGATCTGCCAGACATGACTTGTATGGACACGCACATGCTTGTACTTTGGAGCAGATTTTCATGGAGCAACCTTAAATATAAGTTGCCCCAGTGTTATATTGTATGTCTATATAAATGAGAGAGTGAGTGTGCACAGTCCTGCCAACTGCTTCAACAATCTGAGCTCTCCTTACCATAGCTTTGTGAAATGAGATGACAGTATTTTTTTGTATTTCTCTCTCATCTTCTAAAAGGTGCATTCATACACTTGTCAAGTGTGGTATAGAATGACTGAGTATAATACATAATTATCATGTTTAAAATACATTAATTATACCCTACTTGTAAACCGATATCTCTTCATTTATTTAAATGTGAATAATTCCCAGGTGAGTTCATAAGCAAAAATGTTAAAACCATTCCTAATGCTTCTCTGTGGATCCTGAGTGTGTCAAGTGGGATGCCTTTCCACCCTTCTCCTTCTGGGTCATTTCCAGCCCAGATCCTGCCACTGACTTTTTGCTTTCAGCAGCATCCCTGTTAGCCTCCCAGCCATGGACACTGAACCCATGCCTCCTCCTTCAGTTCCCTCTGGGGAGCTGTGTCATCCCCTCTTCTTCCTGCCACTGTCCCTGCCAGCCAGGCACACAGCTTGGGCATCATCTTCTGCTTTGGCTTATCCCAGCATCCTCACACTCAGGCTCTGCCGTAATCTTCATGGAGTTAGCCTGAACAGTGCATCCACCTCTGCCCACTCTGCTGAACGCTTACCCGGCACCCTGCTGGCTTTGACAGCTGCTTGGACTGTCCACTTGGCTCAGCATGGGTCATCTCCCAGCCCAGCATGTTGACTGTGTCATGTCTTCTTGGTCTCTCACTCAATCTCCATCTTATCACCTTAAACAGGAGCTCCTTGCCCTCACTATCAAAGCCTCTCATCCAGAACTGAGATATTGGTTAATCATTACTATCTTCATCTTCTGCTTGTAACATTTTAAAACAAGACCCTTTTATCCTATTGACACGCTGATTTTCCTCCTTTGCATTGGTTTTAAACTTTCCCAATTTTCCTGTGCTTCAAAAGACACTGACAGTGGTCAGAGCGGTGGTGTCAGCCCAAACTAACTACTTACCTTGTAGCTGGGTCTTACTGAGATCCCTTCTCCACAACTGAAAAAGTGTAATTTTTACAAAGTACCAAGGGCAGACCAGGTCCAACACTTACTATGTGCATGCTTCATGCATATGATGATTTTCTTGGGCTTGTATATGAAAAGCCTGAATTATTAAAAGCACAGCCACCCAAAGCAGCAAGACAGGTTCACGTCTAGCAATGGCATAAATGTATGTACATACACCTGATTTTTACTGAAGAAACCAAATTAAGCTTTTATTCTGCTAATTTTTTTTCTAGGCTGAAGAGAAGTGCTTTCTCTGTGATTCCAGATACCCCTATAATCCCTATACCCAGCACAACAGTCACATGGTTGAAAATGTTATCACAACATTTGAGCCCGAAAGGAAAAGGAAGTGGTGGCAGTCAGAAAATGGTAAGTTTCTTAGAGAAAATACTACTGCAAAATGTTATTGTGAGATTTCTTTAGTAATTGGCTTTCACAAAGTTACCTTCATGGAGAGATGAAACAAAACTGCATCTGTTCTTTGATTCGGTAATACTGAGTGATTTAAACCTATTTATGTGCAGCAATACAGGATTTCAGAAAGTCTGTTTTTCTATGGACAAGTTTTAAGCTCAGTACCTCCAAGAGCTGGCCAGAGGACCTGTGGAAATGCTGGGTTATACATGGAGGCCATGTGTTTTCCACAGGGTGTCTGCCTGTCAGGGAATTGTCATTTGGGGCAAAAGATACATTTGCATGCAGATGTAATGTAAAGACAGTGTGTAAAACGCAAATACCCATTAAAAAAAAATATTGTAAAGCACTAAGAGTTTAGGAAAAAAATAAATAAAGCCTGGCTATCAGCTCCGTTATTCTGATACTCCTAAGTTCCTTTTCTGCAGGGCTGTTCTTAACCCATTCATCCCCAGCATCTATTGATGATGAGGGTTGTCCTAACCCAGGTGCAGCACCTTGCACTTGGCCTTGACAAATCTAATCAGGCTCCCATGGGCTCCCTTCTCAAGCTTTTCCAGGCCCCTCTGTATGGTCACTGATCCTTCACATGTGTCAACTGCACCACTAAGCTTGGTGTCCTCTGCAACTTGCTGAGGATGTGTGTGATCCCAACACTGATGAAGAATATCCTTACCACTTCTCTGGGAAGACAGGCTAGGAGGAATAACATTTACTCTGTCTTATTTGACATACAGTGATTATGTAAAAAACCATTTGACTGCTTGGAAATTAAGGCCTAGAAAAATAAGATAATATGTTACCTCCATTTTGAGTATCAAACTGAAAATCCATAAGCCTTGTTTTTTCACAGAGTTTAGAAAGGATCCGTCACCAGCTTTGGGCACCACTGCCAATAAAGCTGTGGGCCAGCTGTGAGAGAAGCTTTCCTTGTTCTCCCTATCTTTCTTCTGGGATAAGGTTTCATGCGCAGCCTGGTCAGTAGGAGTCCTGGGATGGTGCATGCAGATGTGAATATTGGGGATCTATGGCTGAGCTCCTGCAACTCTCTACAGAGAATGTGTGACTTGTGGTGTTTTTTCCATATTTGTTGCAGTTTTGGAAGATGCCTTGTGCAGTAGCTCTGCTCATGACAAATTTCACGTCTGGCAGTATAGAAGGGTTTAGCAGTTCTGATTAGCATGAAGAAAATGCCTCATTTTTATTAGTTTTCTTTTTCTTGATTAGAAATAAGTCAATTATTTGAAAGGATTAAAAAAAAAGACCTAACTGGATATAGAAACACACAAACCCAGAATCCTATCATGACCATCATTTACAGCCCAAATAATGTGAGCAGGACCTTTAGCCACCTTCTGCAGTTTCAGTGACATGCAGCATTGCTGGTGACAATGCCAGGAAGGCAACACATCATATTGCCCCAGAGAGAGCGGTCCAGCTGCACAGGTTTGTGCCCGGGGGATGCCCTAAAGGGTCTAGCTGCTCTGCTGGAAAAGTCGTCTTTAAATCCTCCATGGGAAAACTGTCTCAGCAACCCCTTCAATATACACTGTGAACTTCATTTCCATTCTCTTTTCAGGCATTGACCATGTCAGCATTAGACTGGACCTAGAAACTTTATTCCAGTTCAGCCATCTTATCCTGACCTTTAAGGTACATCTTTTACCAAAGCTTTTATGTAATGTTATACACTAATTACTTAACCACAGGAATAAATTGCTTAGAGAGGCAATGAAAGCTCCATCTTTAGAGGTTTGTAAGAACAGGTTAGATAAACACCTGTCAAGTATGGTTAAATTATAGTTGATCCTGCCTTAGGGGAGGAGGATAGACTGAATAGCTTCCTATTCATATGCTTTCTGGTCCTATTTTCTTTAAATCCAAGAATTAAAGATGAAAAAATACTTTGCAAAGTTAAACCCTAAAAATTTAAGGCATATCTGAACTGCAATTGCTTTTTCAATTTTGTTCAGCTCATGGGTATATATCATGATCCAGATGATTACAATTTTTTTTGTACAAAATTCCTATATTGTTATGGTTCCTTACTTAGAAAGTCATCTTGTATCTATATGAAATGTTACCCTTCCCTTTTGCTAGAGAGAGGGTCTAATGAGCTTTTTCAGAGAACCATGTAACCATCACAATACCTGTAACAAGCCTATAATCTCTCAAACACAAAAGTTTAGCATCCTCCAAAGGGGAATATTAATATAACAACTCCTGAGGTGTCTTATTAATGCCTGCTTGGGCATTAATGCTTGAAATGTTTCTTGCAGACATTTCGGCCTGCAGCAATGCTGGTTGAGCGCTCTACTGACTTTGGTCAGACCTGGAAAGTATTTAGATATTTTGCACATGATTGTGCAGCTTCTTTTCCCAACATCTCTTCTGGTCCAGCAAAAAGTGTGGGAGACGTCATTTGTGATTCAAGATATTCAGACATCGAGCCCTCCACTGAAGGCGAGGTACTGTCAAGTGCCTGTTTTCATATGAGTTCAGATCCTATATGGACTGAAGGTCTCTTGTCTGTGTCTGCTAAAGGCAGAGATCTGTCCTTTGATCCCTTTGGTGGCTGTTCATATCATCTCCAGAGCTGTATTGATTTCTTTTGCAGGTTGTTTTAAAAGCTTTGGATCCCAGCTTTGAAATAGAAAATCCGTATGTGCCATATATCCAAGGTATGGACACTGCAGGTTTTCTCCAGAGATACTTTGCTGGTGTTGTTTGTTTTGTACACTGAAAGGGTCAACAGCTCCGCTGGTATAAGTCAATGATGTTGAAAATTAGGTGCCTGAACATCTTAGGGAGACGTATTAAAAAATAAAATGGGCCAGTCTCATTCTCTAACCCTGGGGGCAAACGGCAAAGCTCTGCAGGGCTCATCCATGTAGCTACTGTCTTTCCTTCTGGGATCAGGCCCCATCCATACTGCTTTTTGAGAGCAGTCCCAGAGGTATACATGAACCCATGAAGACAGTGGCTAGGAAAATGCAGAGCCATACCAAGCAGGATGCTAACACTTAGGCAGCTGTGTGCCAGGAGTGGGTCCTTGCCCTGGCACTGTAGGGCTTTACTGGTCTTGGCCAATACTGGATCATTTTCATTATTTCTTCACTACGGGAAAATTCTTGGATGACTGATTCAAGCTGAAGATTTCATACTGTTCATTTTAGACTGAACTTGGGCTCTTGATCTCTCTTCTTTCCTTCCAGACCTTATTACACTGACAAATCTAAGGATCAATTTTACTAAACTCCACACCCTTGGCGATGCTCTGCTTGGGAGGAGGCACAGTGATCCCCTTGAGAAGTACTACTATGCCATCTATGAGATGGTCGTGCGGGGAAGCTGCTTTTGCAATGGCCATGCCAGCCAGTGTGATTCCGTGCAGAATCTACGGGGAGATGTTTTCCATCAGTCTGGGATGGTGTGTCATTAAAGCTGTCTCCAAAAAAGGGCAGTCCCTGCTGGTGTTTTGTGAGAAGGAAGAGATGGAGGGAGGGAGAGGAAGGAAGATCTCCGATAATCTTTGGATTGACCATTTGCAACTGCTAGCTGTTAAATGTTTCAATGCAGACTCTTCTTTTAAACCCTGGGTTGGAATGCACAGAAGCTGTCTTTGTTGGCACTACTGTGGTGTTTCAAAAGCAACTGGGACAAGACATGTTGATAATAGCAGCAAAATACCAGAGCTGTAATGGTGCAAATGTAATGCAGTAAGTAGCCTATGGCATGTGCAGACTTGAATGGCCACTTGTTGAGTGCATTCCACACTCCAGCTGGGCCTGGGGGCTCTGCAGCAGGAGAGGAGGCATAGGCACAAAGAATAGTTGATAATGCAAAGCTAACCCATGAAAAATGGATTATTAAAAATTCCAGGAATGGGATTGCAAATTCTTTCCTTCTGGGAACAAGAGTTTTTTCTCCTGAAAAATAAGTATCTCAATAGGAAGACATGGAAGGGGAAAGAGAGAGAGAATCTAAAATGTTGGAAGTCTTCTTTGATATCTCTATAAGGAATTTTTTTCTAAATGTTGCTCAGTGGCTTTAAAATTATTTGGTTAAAGTTTGCAGGCATTCTTTAGAAGTTTTATTCAAATAATTGAAAATTATGTCAGCTGAGGGAGCCAAAGAGCTTTGAATTTTCCCGATCTTGCTGACATACCTTAAACAGATCTCTCCTCTCATCTCTTGTCACCTTATCTCCCCTCTGTTCTCACCACATTACAGGTCCATGGGAGATGCATCTGCCACCATAACACTGAAGGTTTGTCTTGTGAAAGATGTAAAGATTTCTACAATGATGCTCCCTGGAAGCCAGCTGAAGGGACACAAGATAATGCTTGCAAACGTAACTCAAACATGATATTTTCTTTCTTAATAGCTGGGAGTGGGTGTAGCACAATCCTAGTCCAATTGATAATGGAATGGCCAGGTTTCTGGGAGGGAGATTTTTCATGCCTCATCCAGAAAAACAGATTCCTGCATCCATAGGTGCTGTGTTGTCCTACAAGAGGAAGAGTTTCATGTTCTTTTCAATTTTCATACAGAGAAAAAAAACAATAGAGGAAAAAACACAATGCAAAAAAGATCATTCATTGATTTGCACAACGTTTATCATGTGAGTGAAAGACTTTAGACAAGGCTAAATCATTTATTTCCACAATAATGAGTAATATAGTATATACAAGAATAATGTATTAGAATCTGTAAGAAATATTCAGCTAGAGTTTGCTTCAGCAGAGCAGTGTTCCCCACTGCGTATGAGGCACACTCACCTGCATTTCCAAGTTCAGGACACAGTTCTGTCCTCAGACAACGTTTTCCCACAGATGTAACACACAGGGCCTGGAAATAATCTTGCTGGGCACTGAAATCATGCAAGTAACCAGTAACCCTGTGTTAAGGGCAGACAGCAATGGTGGCCAGACCACAATAGGAGTCATGGTGTGAAATATCCCACTGTTTTGGTTTCAGGTTGTAATTGCAACAGCCACTCCAGCAGATGCCACTTTGACATGGCAGTGTACCAGGCCAGCGGCGGGGTCAGCGGTGGGGTTTGTGAGGACTGTCAGGACAACACCACTGGGCAACACTGCGACAAGTGCAAGCGTTTCTTTTATCACAATCCACTCAAAGACATCTCAGATCCTCAGGCGTGCCTCCGTAAGCTTCCCTTTTTAGCTTCTGTAACAATGACTCAAAACGGTCGTTCTGGTTCTCTTTGCTCTGAGCCCTGTGGCCATTCCCATGCTTAAATGTCCACGTGGTTGTAAAAATGTTACCAAAGCTATAACATCCAAACTGCCTTACAAAGTAGCTGCATGACAGTATCCTCGAACAAGCATTGTAAAAAGACCTGCATATTCCAACTCCTTGCTAAACTGAGCTTAGAAATCCAGGAGAGCTATCATCTTTCTTGAATGTCAATGTAAATATGAATAGCAGTAGTGATGTTGGTTCTGTGACCTTCAGGGATTACAGAAGAGGTGCAAAATAATGGGATGAGTAAATAACTTTTGCTAGATACCTGCCATATGCAAGAAAAATAGTCTTTCAGACATGAATGTTCTTCTTCTGAAAGATGACCTAAATTCAGTATTAACATAGGATGGAGAAAATGCTGAGTGTAACTTAATTGTAGCAATTGATTGGCATGAAAAGTCCTTAAGGAGCCAAGGGTAGATTACCAGCAGCTCTGTAATTGCATTTTCATGCTTACATCTACATGTGTTTTTTTTATGTGTCTCCTTGACTCTGCCTGTAGCATGCAACTGTGACCCAGAGGGTACCTTGCACAACGGCGCGTGCGAGAGCCACACGGATCCCACACTGGGGACGGTTGCGGGACGGTGCCCGTGCAAGGAGAACGTGGAGGGCGCTCGCTGTGACAAGTGCAGGGCAAACTACTATGGGCTGAGCAGCAGCAACCCCCTGGGCTGCCAGTGTACGTAAACCACCTCTTCTAGTCTTCTTTCCAAAGCATTTTCAAGACGTGGAGGTAGCTGAATGCACAGTTCACACACTAGTACTTGCCTATTGTATTTTAATGTCAGTGTAATTCAAGGTTTCTTGTGCAGCATCAGAGACTGAAAAAATGCAAATTCACTTTCAGAATGCATAGTATACTATAACAGATCCAGCTGTTATAGAAGGGTTATTAAAGAAGGGTTATTAAAGAAAGGTTATTAAAGATACAATTTAATTGAAAATGGAGATTGAGATGACAGGAGCTGCTGCCTTGCCATGAGAACTTCCAGCCAACCATTCCTCTGAAAGAGGCTTGCTGAAAAACACATCCCCCCCTGCCCAGGTGCACTGTGGGTTTATGAGCACATTATGCCCACACTAGATGCTCAGCCACACACAAGGACTGCAGTGCAGATCAGCACAGAGCACATGGCAAACCGCTGCAGAGGACTTCTGCCAGTGCCTCTGCTCCCCCCAGAGAGGGACCCACTGAGGAAATGGTCCATTTTCCAAGGGCAGTCTGAGGGCTGGAGGGTGCCAAGGCATGTTCATCTGCAGAGTGTCTGTGTGGAGAATGGAGACTACCTGGCATGCTGATGCCACATCTAAAGTAAATGCCAAGTAAAGTCCTGCTGCCATCACTGGGGCCTGCAGGGATAACTGTACATTTCTGTTCCTGCAGCCTGCAACTGCGATCCCTTGGGCAGTTTGCCCTTCTCCATCTGTGATCCTACCACGGGAGAGTGCCTCTGCCAGAGGTTCACCGCAGGGCAACACTGTGAAAAATGCCTCGTACGTACTCAGTTTTTATTATTGCTTCTACATGTGGTTTTGGAAGTCTCCTCACCCATCTCACACTTTTTCATTGCCAGAAAAGGAAACAATTAGTCAAAATCCAAAATAATTTTACAGCTGTATGCTCCCTTTTTGCATTGACACATCTACTTCTCTTTCACTGCTCCCAAATATTTGTGCAATCAAATGGCAGTGGGAGGAGCACTCTCAGGAAGGAAAGGAAATGCAAAATTATGTCCTTGGTCCATCTTTGTTGTTTACAGAGCAATTTGCTTGCACAAGTGGGTAAATATCTGCCTCTTGCAGTGGCTGAGCACCCCTGCTATCTGGTAAGAGGAGCAATCTCCCATGGCCAAGTACAGTAACGCTCCAGAGGATTGTTCATTCAGCAGAACAAGTTTTGTTTTGCTTTGCAACTTAAATATCTGCCATAACAGAATCTTTCTTTTTGCACCAGGTAGGATACTGGGGTCTTGGCAACAGCTTGTATGGCTGTTCTCGATGTGACTGTGATATTGGTGGATCCCAGAATAACTTGTAAGTCAAAGTTCTTCAAGTTCTTTCTTGGTTTTGATTTTTGTAAACTTTTAGGCTAGATTTTCTGATTAGGTTGATACAGTCACTGTACAGATGGGAAAATAGAATGTAGATGGAATTTCATCATATACAAACAGTGTAAAGTCAGGTGGAGGTCTTGGAAATTTATTTGTGATAAGGGGATATTCCTATTTCCTTTGAAGCCATCTTTGAATCAAGTTGAGCCAAGATGTATTTAATATAAAATATAAAATGTATGCCTTGAGAGAACCAGGGGGCCTAATATTATTAGAAATTAGAAGCAAATTAGAAGTTGCATTTTTAACTTAGCTTCCTACATCTACTTTAAATTACAGACTCTTTTTTTCTGGCTCCTATTTAAAATGTATAATTTTAGAAGCAAGATTGGTTTCAGTTAGGCTCCTCCAGAAATCTGTTGGGCAGGAGTCTTCACTACTGCTGTTAGACTTCAGGCACAGGAGCACACAGTCCCATGCTGTAGAGCAGCTCCTTGTGAACAGGTAAATCACTTGGTGTGTCAAATGTGAATGTAAGTATATAAAAATATTCCATATGACATCAAAGGTCCTTCTGATTTCAGATCGTGCCTCCATAATTGTGGGTGACAGCTTATTAAGAATTGTGATATAGTGATTCTTACAAAAAAGAATAAATGATACTGGAATAGATAGTAACAGATGCTCAGGAAACAAAAGGATCAGAGCTTCAGGTATGGAACAGAAAAAGACAAATCAGGTCATGGACTCTGAAGTAATGGAAGAGTAGCATTGAATAAATCCAGCATCAGAAACAGAGGAGGTGGGGGATAGGAAGAAGTTTAGTAATGGAGGCAACCCAGCAATGGAAGAAGTTAAGCAAAGGTGGAACAAGGGTGGGTCTGAGTTGTACTCATGCTGTGAGGACCTAGCTGTGCCACATTGATGTCCTCCCTTTACCAACTTCTCCCTTAGGTGCTCGCCAAAGGACGGTCAGTGTGAGTGTCTGCCCAACATTGTGAGCCGCCAGTGCAATGAACCAGCTCCAGGATACTTCTTTTTACCCCTGGATTATTATATTTATGAAGCTGAGCATGCAAAGCCCCTTTCTGGCTCTGCACCTTTGGTAAGTATTTGGCTTTTTAGGTGTTTTACTGAGAGGGGATCATTGCAGTGGTGGCACAGAAGCCGAGGCTGAGGAGAAGAGCCCTTGCTTGGGGAGCAGCTGGAGCAGGTCTGTAGCAGAAAGATGCAACACAAGTCCCTTGACCATCTTCAGTTCATCTTTGTTTTTCATGGACATGACTATGCCATAACTGTGGCTGTTAAAAAGGGACAGTCACTACAGTGTGGTATGACCTGCAAAGCTGCCCTTGCTGTTTCTCAAGTGCTGGCTGGTCTAGCATGAATTAGAGAAATTGATTTAATTATTTAAATTAGAGGAAAGTGTTTGAGTTGCCAATAGCTCTTATGAAATATTTTATTTCTGGGAATCTCCAACAAGGGAAGAATCAAATTACTCTCTGCTCCATTGGACTAATTCCTGCTGCCTTATATAAAGGCATTGATCGTAGCTCAATTTCCTCAAGAATTTGTCATCCATCTGTAATGTTTTTAGAAAAATTAATTAGGTTTTTTTTCCCCCCTTCAGCATGGGAGTAGTTGTTCTCCATGCTGAGTGTAAGCCAGAATATATCCCCTTCCTCTATCTATGCTTTTACTAATATTTCCTCTCTGGCATGTTGTACAGAAACTACAGATAAGTAGTAATAAAAAAATGTTTATTTGTAGGTTGCATCCAAAAATATTTAGCTATAATCACAAACCAGTAATCATCCTACAGTCCAGTAATTAAATGGAAAACAGATGTCTGGGACATAGCTTATGAGGGAAAAGTGCAAGTTAATTTTAAGGGAGTGAGGGAAAAAGGTTTCCAGCAGCTGCTGGGCCATAGCTTAGAATTTTGACCAGCAGAGAATAGAGCTTGTTTAAGGAATGTAGATTTTCGTTTAGTTGCTTACCAGCCTGTCAATGTTGTTGAGACAGTGCTGCTCCTCCTTTATTACTTCACAGGTTCAGCCAAGCACTCTTCCAAGGTGTAACATCTACTTCCAGAAGAAAGGCTATGAATTCGTGATTGAAAATGGAAAGATTGTGTTAAACAGGAACAAGAAACAAACTGTAAGAAAATCTGTGCTGGAACAGGTAAATTAGTACTTGAGTAGTTACTTAAGTTTACACCAATAATAAAATTTTATTTTGTAACAAAGGGCAAGGAAATGTCTGAGCACATGGGATTCACAGTCTTAGACATTACAATCCTGACACAAATTAAATCAATTTTTTTGGTACACTATTGGGTTGGACATTTTATTATTCACACTGACAGGTTTGCTCTGCTTTTAAATATTTTTCCTCTACAATTTTAAGTATTGATATTTATGTATGTAGCTTACAATGAAACGTCCAGCCATGTCTGAAATCAAGCTTACGCTGTTTAAGGTTTGCAGTGTGAATGTTTGGAGATGCCAGATATTCAGAGGTGAAAGGGTTATTCTAGTCCCTCTTATTGCTATTGCTGCAAAGCTATAGGAAGCTTTTCTTTAAATGTGAACCTAAACATCCTACCTTTGGGCGAATTCTTAGATTATTGATCTTGAGCTTGTTCAGAAAATGAGACTGATGGCTAAAATAAGTAAACAAAATGGTAAAAATATTTCCTTTCTTTTTTCTGAGTTTGGTTTTTTGTGGTTTGACTCCATGTGTTGTTGGAAATGTCAATGTGTCTTTGCAGGGTGCGATGCAGTTTGGACAAGACTCAGTTTCAGCACTGGTGTTGCGGCAGCCCAGCGCTGGTCGGGCTGTCACGTGGACAGGACATGGCTTCACCCGCGTTCCCAGCGGAGCTGGGCTGAGATTTGCCATCAACAACATTCCTTTTGCTATGGACTTTGATATCACGATTCGTTATGAGCCTGAGGTACTTGTGATGTCTTGCATGTCTTGTGATGTTATGATAGGTGTGGGTTCTATTTTGTTATTAATAGGATGAGCAACTTGTCCTATTCTTTATATTTAAAATTAAAATTGCTTGCCTTTTCACCCACTTACCAACCAACTAATATGTCCTCCACTGACCCCCCTAACCCTTTCCACTCGAATATGAAAAATCAGCACTACAAGTGTTTTCTAAGCAGCAGCCAAGATTTCATCTTCTGAATGTTCCTCTTTTGGCACCTTTGCTTGGACTGGACTTACAAATCAAACACATGGAAAATGCAGTTCCTTTTAGATAAGCATCCTGTATTCCTAGCTGGGATTTTTTTGGGGAGTAAAACATGCAAAGGCAGGAGTGATTTGTGTAGATATTTATCCAGGGCTTTTGCAGACGTCCAGCTTCCCAGTTGTTCCAGTTAGACTCTGAGATGTGTGAAAATTGTAGGAAAATAGACAAATCACTATTTTTTTCCCCAGAGAAGATTTCTCAGTGATGAAGACATGTCTAGGGAAATCTGTTAATCCAAATCTGGTTAAACTCAGGTCCTCACCCATGTCTTCAAAAACACAAGCAAGTGTTTTATTGGTACCAGCTTTTGTATACGCCTTACTCTTTTGCAATTCTCTGGGACAGTCCCACAACTCAAGATTTTCCTGCTGTTGTATTCTGTTCTCTGACTATCACTCTGAGGCAAAAAAATCTCCCAGTGACTTAAAACAGGGGTACAATTTTTCAGTGGGCTGGTTTGAGGTAGCTTTTTCTAAGGATTGAAGAGTTGGGTTTTAAATACATTTGTTAGAAAATGTTTAATGTTTGTTATTTCTTATTAGATGTGTGAGAAGGCAGCCAATGAATGCTATCTCCAGAATAACACTGTGCTAAGAAAAGAAACAACTCCAATGGCTCTAACAGAGCTCTTTTCATTTGAACCAGCTGAGGTCCCATTTCCGTCTCTGCTTTTCATTAGCCATTGCAAATAAAATGGAATTTTCACAAATAACATTGTTTTTAGTGCTGTAAAAATAAAGAGAAAATCTGTTTTGTCACTGCAGTGTGCAATCATTCAGATGGCTTTCATTAACCCTTGCAAAGAAAAAGCAGGTTTTTCAGATACAAAATATTACCATAATTTTTGTCTTTTGTTTATAGTTCTTGGAAGATTGGCTTGCAAGTGTTGCCATCCAGTCTGCTGGTATCTTGTCGGGTCAACACTGCAAAAACGAAGTCCTTTCACAGGAGCCACATGAATTGCCTCTCCCAGCTACCAAGAGGTCTGACTGTTCCTGTCTTTTTGCCAGTAGATCATCTGTGTACAAATTCTTTACTGAAGCACTGCAGAGCAACAAATGTGTAGGAAAGTAGGAATATCAGAAACACATTGTGTTGCTGGCACAACACAATACTATGTAGGCTCTAAGGAAGAGTCTGATGCCCCAGTCTGGCAAAGGTTTGCCAAACCCAGGAGAGCAGCCTGAGATCAAGCTGGGGTTGGTCTTGCTTTGGTGAAGATCCAACTGCAGCTACTTCAGTATTGAAAGGAAATATTGACTTAAAGTCACTTTCCTAGCCTATTTTTAAAACCAGCTTTTCAGCTTGGACCCGTGTAAAGAATAGCAAGAAGCTAAGAAGATGTGACCTAAGTCTTGATCAAATAGGGACAGAAAAGGATGGATATCAACAGTCAGTTGCAAAGCCCTTTTCTTGAGGTAGTAAAACCTGCCATTTTCAGTTTAATCTCTCCAGATTTAAATTGCATGTGGTGAATCATCTGTCAGAAGTCCTGCAGCTTTCTCAAAGCCTGCAAGCCTGGGGCTGGGTGTGCTCCTCACAGCAGCTGGGCTTGCTCCAGGCTGCGGGCATTAGTTTGCTGACATAGAGGGAAGAGCTCACAACATCCCATAAACTTGCCTTGTCCTGACTCCTGGCTATAACTGTGCTTCATTTCTGCTAAACAGGATTGCAATTCTGCAAACTCCAGTCTGCCTGGAGCCAGGAACAGAATATTCTGTGGATGTGTATTTTTCTCAGCTCTCTGTCTCTGACAAAAAGGCAAAATCATTCATCTTGATTGACTCAGTGAGTAGTTCTGTCACAAGTCCCTTGAGGTTGTATTTATACACTGTGATTTTTTTTTACACACACTTATTAGAAGTATTTTTAAATAATTTATAGTGTAATAATTTTAAATTATTTATAAATAATTTCCTTTAATAGAAATTCAGTTTCTGCTTATCTCCATTGACACTGTGTTTGCATGTTTTTGTATGGAAAGGCAGAACTGTATCTGGTTTAATTTTCATGGAGCAATACATCGTCATATTTGTTGCTTATGTTGATAGTGTATGTATCTCTATCTGTTGCTCATTTATTATAAACACAGTCCATATATGCTGACAAGATGCTGTGGTTATGGATATAAATTTATGCAGCTCCTCATCACTTAGGTTTTTAAAAATATCTCTAATTTGTAAGGATCACTGATATTTTTAAAGATTACATTGGAAAAGTAAAATTAGTCGTGTACTTCCTGGGAAGCAAGTCCAGATATTTCCCAAGTTTCCATTAAGTCAGGAACTGGGTGTTAGTTTTGGGTCTTTCTCTTGAGAAAAATATTTTTAGGTCCATTTCTCAATTATTTCTGTTGAACTGGACCTGACAAGGGCTGGCTATACTTGGACATAGAACCTTCAGCTGATTTTTCTCTATCGCAGTCATACAAGTAAAAGTTTTGGCCAGATATTGCTTTTGGAGTCACTAAAACAGCATGGCAAGACCAATTCTGAGCATATATCTGAGGTCTTATAATTTTATTTTTTATATACAGTCTCTCTTATTTGAAGAACTCAGGGAATGTCTAGACCTTCAGAATAAATGTGCTTTTAGAAGACAGAATGGCACAACTGCAGATTTGGAAACCCGGTGCTCCAGGCCTCTGTTGTTGCAATGGAAAGCACATTAGGAGAATGGGGGAAATTCAGGTTTTCAATATATCTAAGAAAAAATATTTTCTTTTCTCTCTTAACGACAAAGCTTGGACTTATTCCCAGAATTGGCTCCGTGGAGAACTTATGCAGTGAGAAGGATTTAGATGAGTACCAGAAGTATCGCTGTATTGAAATTGCATCCGAAGTTGGGCCTCATGTCCTGCCTGAAGCGTGTGCACGGCTCATAGTGAGCTTGTCAGCCCGAATTCACAACGGTGCTGTCGGTAAGGCCCAGCCTACACAGGCAGCTCTTTTAGACAGTTGCTGGTTTTCCCTTGAGTTTGTAGGATATGATGACTGTAGAGCTCTCACCCCAGGGTGATGTAGAAGTGAAGCTGGTCAGCATGCGGTAGGCATGGATGCACAGGGTACATCCCACTGAACCCTGTGTGTGCTGCAAACACCTCTTGGTGAATAAATCTTGGGAGTTCATCAGTCCTGATGGGCTTTGTGGAGCAGCATGACAGGGACCATGGCAGTGATTTTTTATCTTCTGAAGAGCATTTTAATCAGATGCCTTTACCATATGGCCAAAGCAGTAACTTTTCCACTTTTCTGGCTGATGTAAAATGACAGAGAAGTTTCTAAGCCCTCTCTCTAGATGCTGTAGGCCTGCTGGATCCCTTGCTAAGACTCCAGGCATGATGGCACGTAAGTTGATGTACTGGAAGAGATTCACCAAGAATGATGACTTTCCAGCAAGAAGGCAGTGGCAGGTGGGGTTTGAAGTTCCTAGGCAGTCTCCTGGACCCACCATGGAGAGATTAGTTGGGCTCAGTGGCTCAGGGAATTTCCCAGGTGTTTGACCCAAAGAAATGGAGCTTCTCTGCACTTCCAGTAACAGGAGGGGCCTTTCTGGACAACTTTGGTGGCCAGCTCCTTTCAGGGAGCCGTGCAGCAATGCGTCCAAAGTGATAGCATCTGCTTGGATTTGGTGATTTTTAGAAGGATTGATGTCTCAAATATCAGGTGATGAGGTCATGGCTGTGGAACCAGTGAACCCCTCATTTAGGCTTGGGCTGTGCTAACTCCCCATTAGCCTGATTCCTAAAGTGATGAGATTTTCCCAATGAAGGCAGCACTTTGGTTTTCTAGTGCTTTCCAGAGCATCCTGGGCAAGCATCCTCTGCGAGTTAGCAGAGCATCCTCACTCAGCAAGTTAGTCCAAGGTGTCCAGGAAGAAACAAACAGTACACAGATGCAGACTAAGTACAGCTTGCAGGTTATGTCCAGTGCTCCAGCTAGATGCAGATTTATAGCAAACCTTTCTAGACTTCAGGATATCTCCATTTGGATCTACACTTTGATACTCCCTTTCTGTCCTACCCCAAATTCATTCTGAAGGCAGTGCCTTAAATGTGGCAACTGCAACACCAAGACTTATGCTGGTGCCTGATAAACCATCACCATTGATACTACACCATCAAATGATCTAAACCATGGCCATTATCAGGTTAGTGAACCCCTGATAAGAATAATCACTCTTTCCTACCTATTTTAAAGTGTAAAACCTGCAAGTTGATGAGAGCAGTAATACTCCTTGACAACCAAACCTGTTTTGATTTTCTTTCCCCCTGCCAGCATGTAAATGCAATCCCCAAGGGTCACTGAATGCCAACTGTAGTAAACTGGGGGGCCAGTGTCAGTGCAAAGCCAACGTCGTGGGACGCTGCTGTGACACCTGCTCTGCAGGCAGCTACGGCTTTGGCTTCCATGGCTGCTACGGTGAGTGCTTGGCAGCCAGCACCTCTACCAGTATCACTAGCTGGCTCTTCATGCATACCCCAATTTTTAGGGTTTTGAATCCCAGATTATATGTGAAGCAATATAAAAATTGTTTCCGCAAATAACAAATTTTCCATCCCTGCTACTTGGCTGCCTTTGAGCAGCATCAGTGATGAGATGGGTTGGCAGGAGTACTTTAAGAACACAGCTTTGTTTTTGGTGTTTTTCAGCATGTGAGTGCCACCCGCAAGGCTCACTGAGCACGCTGTGTGACCAGGTGACGGGGCAGTGCTCCTGCCGCCGGGACGTGGATGGCCAGCGCTGCAGCCGGTGCCTGGCTGGGTACTTCGGATTTCCCCACTGCCGTCCTTGCCCTTGTAATGGCCATGCAGAGCTTTGTGACTCTGTGACCGGAGCGTGCCTCAACTGCCGTGGGTTTACAGCTGGAAGCCATTGTGAAAGGTCAGTTGATGGGCAATGCTGCAAAGCACCCCAGACACTGGTGCTCTCCAAAATGTCGGTGTAGCTGGGGGCCTACAAATGCATCAATGACCTTAACAGGAAACACATACTTAAACCAGGATGAAACTGGGCCTGCCTGCTAAATGCCAGGTACCTATTTCTTTGGCAAATGCGTGTGGGAATGTGCATGCAATGCCTGTGGGCCTGCAGACAGGACATGCACTCAGCATTGCAGTGGGCTCCCTGCAAGAAGGCATCTGAGACACGGAGGCCATGGTACCATGTGCTTGGAGACATGCACAAAATGCTGCATGTGAGATAAACTGACTCCTGCCAGCTTTCAAATTGCCTACTTTCAAATTTAAAATTCAGCCTCTTGGCTAACCTCATGCTGAATACTCATTTTAATACCTACAATTACCTCTGAGGAGCTTAAGTAAACATGCCCTGTTTGCTGATCGTATTAGTTCCATATGACCAGCAAATGATTTTTCCCACATGTTCCAGCTCCATTCAGAACACTGCTCCTCTTTTTTATCCTATACGCTGGCAGCAGGATCGCAGTTCAACAGAGACATCAAAATTAAGTTTGTTTCGTTTACTTTGGCTGGATTGTACCTTGTCATTCACTTTTAAGAGGATTTCCCCATGAAACCTGCTGAGTTTTTCTTGCAGTGCTTTTAGACAATATTGTCTTTGGCAAACAGACTAAAAATGGGAGACTGAAATGCTTGTTGCCCTGTGGCTCTGCAGGATCTCCAGACCCCAGGGGGAGGATAATCAGACAGCCAAGTCTTTTAGCCTTGCCTGCATACGTATGGAGAACTGTGTTCCTATTTGCCATAGTAAAACAGATCAAAGACAGAGGATGCTTCAGAAGCTGCTGTGTTGCTTCAGCTGCAGGACTACGGGGGTTTGGGATGCAGAGGTAGTGGTGGTGGGCAGGGTGGCTGAGCCCCCAGGGAGCCCCGAGAGCCCCCCACCAGCCTGGGTAACAGCACAGCTACCAGCACCTCGAAAGAGCCATTACCCCAGGTTTGCAGAACATGCCGACAGAGCATGGCTCAATACATATGTTGCATCTAAAATATGCAGTATTCTCTGAGTGCTCTTAATGAATCATTGCTTTTTTTGCCTGTGCCAGCACTTTTTAATGTCATGTCAACCACTCTGTGTGTGTCTGTAAGGAAACAGATGAATATATATGCTGATAGGTAAATATACAGAATTTTAACATGGCAGCTTTTAGCTGCCTATGCAGAGCATGTGTGATATGCCATATCATAATCATTTAGATTAAAATCGTTCCACAGTAAGTGAAAGTCTTCACAAACATTCCTTGAAAGGAAAACATATGTCTTTTTCTTTTCACTCTGGATTTTGAGAATACAGATCTGATTTTCCATTTTAGAATACCTTTGAATCTTGATATATCTATACCAATTGATGGAGATAGCATTACAATGACCTGGAATATTAATTTAAATATATACGTGTATATATATAAATTGATTCACACGCATGGAGCACTTGACAATTTGTCCTGCTTTGTGTTGACTGCTTTGGCAGGTGCATGGATGGCTATTATGGAAATCCTCTGGATGGAGAACCCTGCCGCCCATGCATGTGCCCAGGGGCACCTACAAGCAATAGGTATTTTGCTCGTTCCTGTTACCAGGACTCCCAGTCTGCACAACTAGTCTGTAATTGTCTCCAGGGATATTCAGGTATGAAGCAAAATAAGGACTGGCTTTGATACTACTAAAATTAATGTGAGGGAAAAAAATTATCATTGTCTACACGTCATGTGTTCAGAAATGACAAGTGAGATAATGGTAGTAAAACAGCTAGGAAAAGTTAACACTGAAGTTTACTGAAACAATGTGGGTAAATTCTGACTAGGAAGAATGGGAATTGTGCAGTTAGTGTTTTAAAAAGGGATTCACCTATGTGGATACAGTGAAGTCATTAATTATTCTGATGTCACTCTCTAGAAATCTCCTCCTTTCCAGGGGCACTACATTAATCTGGTGGGGAGAGGGGAGAGAACTGCAGTTGCTTGTTTCCTCTAAAAAAGAAGCATTGGAAGCCCAAATGGGAAAGAATAGGGCATCAAAAAGAGCTGATAAGGTTTCCTAATCAGAGAAAGTCTTTCTCCATAGGAAGGAAACCCTTTGGCATTATGCCCAAAATGCCCAAAAATGACTGCTTCATGGTTTAAATGGTCACTTTAGAAATGAAGTTTCTATTCTCAGCTGTCTCAAATGCAAATATTTTTGCAGCAAACTAATTCCTCATTTCCTAAGATCTTGTTGACTTAGCTTGAATTCCGGAAGGGAAAGGTGAAGATATTTCCCTTCTCCTGTGATGGAAACAAAGCCTGAGGGGAAGCACTGCCAAAAACTAAACCAATGGTCTCATCTTTACTTAGACAAGATTCCTTTATAAGTCAAGAGTGGTTTTGCTTGAGTAATTGCTGTAGGGCCAAAATGATTCCTGTTGGTACTCACCGAGGGGACTTCTGTCCTCAAAAATCACTGCACTCCTTAGTTTTGGACTTTATTCCACCTGCTCCTTTCCAGCAAGACTCTTGGTCACCTTTGTGGCAGTGGGCTCACTTTTTCAGAAACTGCGAAAGGCTCTGGGTCCTGAGAAGCACAATACAGAGTTCTTGGCTGAGGATGAACCAGTGGATTTGGTTCCAGAAACTGCAGCCTGCCCAGAAAGGTTTCTGAGAATCAGAGGTAGCACCCAAATCAGGGCAGGCATAGGGATGAAATACAGAAATAATTACAATGCCAGCAAGCAAGGACAGAGCATCACAGAGTTCATCTGAACTCCTGGGCACTCCCCACCCTCTGATGCTGGTGTTGGAGTGAAGGGCCAAGGAAAACCCTGCAAATATGGTTAATCCTGACTACTGCCATTGAATGGATTTTGATGGGAAAAGGTGTTTGGAGGTGTTGTGTGAGGGGGGCACCTGTTTGCTAATACTGAAAGGACTTCCTTGGTAGAAGCAACTTGGGATGAGGAGGGTATGTTTCCATCAGATTTCAGTGGGAAAGATATAATTTAAACTGATCAGAGGATTAAAGGGCAATGGTTTCAAACAGGTGGATATTTTCCATTGGACAAGTGCATTTGAAGAGACAGTCTGAATGCTTTAACAATATTACTGAAAATTATGTTTCACTTGAATTCCCATCAGCCAGCAATATTTTTACCTTCCTCTGACAGGCAATCAGTGTGACGAGTGTCCTAGTGGGTTCTACAAAAACCTAAGCAGCCCTGGGCTTGACTGTGTACCATGTCCCTGCAACAACAACATTGATATGACAGACCCAGAGTCCTGTAACAGGGTTACCGGGGAATGCACCAAGTGTTTACACAACACCCATGGAGCAAACTGCCAGTTCTGCAAACCAGGTTATTTTGGCTCAGCCCTCAATCAAAACTGTCAAAGTAAGTAAGTAACAGCACTGCAACTGTGTTTTGCTACCAAGAATTTTTGTTTTAAAAAATAGGTTATAGGTAGAGGCTAGACCTTGGAGGGAGAACAAAACTAAAGCAGTTGAATAGAGCAAAATACAAAAATCACAAATATATTTCCCTATTTACCAAATATAAATATATCAGTGATACAAATAACTTAATATAGCATCTATTAAATTCTTTGTCATCCAAGTCTCACTAATTCTCATACTGAATATCACTCCTGGGAAATACACATTTGTGAAATGAAAGCAGTACTCTCTGTTAGAAAAAATAAATGTGCATTCAGCTTATTCAGGAAGGAATCAAAAGTAAAAGAATCAAAGATAATTGTTTATCCATGTTGCTGGCTGATGCCAAATAAGCAATGCTCAGTTAACCAGATGATCCCTTGCTGAACTCCCTGCCTTATTACTTTATTTCATTAAGTGGCTAGAGCGAACATTTAGGCAATTTAATAGTTTCCATAAGGAAACGTCAGTAACTCGGCACTTGAACAGAAAGCAGGAATGTAATGAAAAGCAAGGCACAAGCTTCTTCCCAATTTTTCTCAATAATCCTTTTTACAAATGTGCCTGATTGAGGATTTAATTTCTATGGCCAAGATAGTTATAAGTATAGTCAAGAAACATTTTTTCTGGGAATCTCTAAAATACAGTCCAAGCCCATCCCTTGTTCATTTTTGGAAGATGTCTGTTAGAAATAGTTAAGCAAGAACTTCTGGCTCCTCACAATGAAGGCTTCTTATATTACTTGGCTTACTGGGGATTCCCACACTAGATAATGCCTACTGTAAAACAGCTTCTCCTTACCCAACATATTTAACATTGCATTCTAATAAGATACAAAATTCACTGAGCCTTAATTTTTTGTGCCTATATTAAAGTGCTGAACATTTGCAGTAAGTTTTCTCAAAGCCACAGATAAGTTTTTATAGAAAGATGGCTAATGTGTATGAGATTAAATTTGTTCAAGGTCACTAGAAATAAACATACAGTGTGGGCTTTATATCCAGCTCTGATTGTCCATCAGCTGTCTGTATTAATTACCAGCTGCTGTAGTAATTGTCCTTCTTTTTCCAGGGTGCATGTGCAATCTGGCAGGTGTTCACCCTGCCATGTGCCCAGGAGCAGACGCAGCCTGCCTGTGTGACCCAGCCACAGGAGCTTGTCCTTGCCTGCCCAATGTGCTGGGAGCCACATGTGACCAGTGTGCCTCTGGCTACTGGGGCCTGGCTAGTGGAAAAGGTTGTCAGACCTGTGACTGTGATCCAAAAAACTCCCAAAGCAACCAGTGCAACCAGGCAAGGAAATTACTCTGCTTTCCAGAAACTAGGGTGCTGATGTTTTGACATGGCTTAGTGGGGACCTTCTTATAAATGAGGATTGGTTTTTTGTCATACTCCCTGAAGACAAAAAATTCTTAGGAAGTTTGTAGTTGGTGCAATCACACTGTGAGTCATTAAATCCAAAGTGCTGTTCTGATAATGTGGCTTTGCTGGTAAGCAATTTCTCTTTGCCTGTTGTTTCTTTGTCAAGAGGATCTTGGAAATACTTTGCAAAAAGATGTCGCATAGGAAAAAAACTGCCTCATAAATATGCATATAGGGAAGAAGGAAATCCAAGCTTGGACCCAAGAGCCTTATAAGTATTTTTTAAGTGTTTATTTTCTTAAAGTAACAGCTGTGGCCATTATATTAATCATGCCTCATCTATCAGACTGCTAGAGTACCTTTTCTCATCTTTAATTCCTGTGCATATTTTAGGGCTGGAATGTAGAAAAAAATAAAGAGCGTTTCAGAATAGAGAGGTGAAATTGTGGTCCCATGGAGTCAACAGCAGTTTTTCTATTGACTTCAGAGTACCAGGAACTTATCCTAAGTTCTTGCTGATGTGTTTGCACTTTTTTTTTTCAATATGCTCTCTGTTTGTTCCAGCTTATTTAGTAGATTTATTATTTTTTATAGCAAGTTTAGTTCTTGACCACAAAGAACTACTAGCAGTTATCAAAGCTGTAATTCCCTGGAGTTTAATTTAATAGATGAACAACAAAATAACTTTTTCTAGGGCATTGTGCATAATATACCCTCAAGGTTTTCGGTTACTATTGATGTACCATGTAGTTTAAAGTTGAAATGTTAACATGAGTACTTTGATCCAGCAAAAATAAAAAACTTAGTCTGTTTTGCAAAGGGAAAGAATCCTCTCAGATCACAGTCAGAGGAGGAGTTCACAAAGAGCATCAGTAGACTGGATCATACAAGATCTCTGACATTAGTAAAGTAAAGACATCTCTCAGAGTGCATTTTGTTTTCACAGCCTTCAGGAGGACGATAGGAAAGGTGGGCCAATAGTGTATAAACCATAGTGTTTGAAGACTGTGGGCAAGCAGTGTTGTTCCAGTCCTTATACAGCTGAAATAATGTATATTGAGCCATATGGCTCTGCTGGAAGTTATTCAATCTGAACTGTCTTTACAGCTTACAGGCCAGTGTCCATGTAAGCCAGGTTACAGTGGAAGATGTTGTAATGAATGTGAGGAAAACTACTTTGGCAATCCCCAGATGCATTGCATTTGTAAGTATTATTAAGTGGAACAACTGGATTAGAAACTGCCTTAACATAAATGCTTACATTTTATATTCACAGGGGGGACAGGGCATACATGTAGAGAAACAGCCCTTCATGTTTGTGTGTATGAGATGGACAAGTGTTTATATTATTTATTGATATTGTTATTTCAATGGTTAAGATGGAAGTCAGAGATGAAGAAGAGCCATTACTATGCAGTCCACCTTGCTCTAACTCAAACACTGGTTTGCTTTTATTATCTTGAAATGCACCTTTTGCATGCATTAATCCGACAAAAAAGGAAAAATTGGATGTAATCTGCTGTCCCTTTCTTGCAGCATGTGAGTGTAACCTGGAGGGGACCCGCCATCCCATGTGTGACAAAGGCACCGGCGCGTGTAACTGCCGTGCTGGTGTCACCGGCCGGCTCTGCGACCAGTGCGGCCGTGGCTTTGAGAAGGACTTTCCCTCCTGCCATCAGTGTCATCTGTGTTTTGATCAGTGGGACATGGAAATTTCTGCTCTTGCTCAGACTGTGCAGGGGTTAATGAGGTTTGCAGCAAAGCTGGAAGATAAAGGAGGACGAATGCTCAGCTGTGACGTGCGCTTCAACGCCTTTGAAGATGCCATTTTTCAAGTTGAACGAATTTTGAGACATCCTGTCCTTTTATTGGAGGCCCTTTCAGGCATCAGGGATTTCCAGGGCTACCTTCAGTAAGGGCTAGGCTGCTCCTGAAAAAATCCCTTGGCTGAGAAACTGACTTCCCCAGACTCCACCAGCCATCCCTATACATCAAGTCCCACTTCTGATCAGCACACAGATGCTGAACGACTAAGTCACTGTTTTCAATAGATCTGTGAACAAAATAATCCTTAATATATGCCTAACCCATACAGACATATACTTAAATGCTGGAATTTTCCAGTTCATACTAAGGGCTTTCTAAAATAGCCATTATAATTAAATGTTTCTGCTTATTTATAAATGTATCTCTTGCTCTCTAAAATATTGTGTAACTCAGTTCCAGTTTAAGAACAATCTGGTTTGACTTCTGCATAACTGTCTTTTCCCCTTCAGACAAAAAGTTGCACAGATGGATCCCCTTCACAGTTCACCCTATGAGTTTCCTGACCTTAACAAGAACATAGAAGACATTGGAGAGGAAGCCAACCTAGTGTATGAACTTCTACAACAGAAAATACATCTGCATCAAAGTTTTCATTACTTGAACTTCAAAGGTAAGCCAGCAATGAATTGAAATGGGTGTACATTTTCCCTGAAATTTTGGAATGCTTTCTCATCATTAAACCACATAACTTTTCAAAGATCCCTAGATTTTAGCTTTCCATGGTAGCACAAAAATGTTAACACTAACAACATTTTATACTGACTCCCCAGATTCTCTTTTATCTTTAAATGCTGCAGTTTCTAGCATCTCAGATTTCAGATGCATGTGCCAGGGTCACATCAGTCATGATCAATCATGAATCCAAATGCTTACATCAGGATATAAAAGTCACCCAGCTTCACAGTACAGACTCACAGACCAGGCAGTAAAACAGCAAAGGACTTTTTCCCCACATTTAACTTGTCTTGCTCATAGGAATACTTAAAGAATCTTTTACATGAATAGTTTGTTTAATTAAAGCATAGTGTCATAGTGCAGCTTCTTAGTGTTCCCATGGGAAAATATTTGACTTTATGTGGTACAGAAGTAGCTCTCCCTCATCAAAAAATGTGAAGGCAGAACTGAGCTCCTCAGTATTTTTGAAAGAGTTACACTGTCTATGCTTAGGCTAAGTATAGTCTCTGTCAGCTGCTAATAGCTGTAGTGACCATGTCCCAGACTGGTTTCTGGAGAAAGACAGGGATGTATCAGGCAGCGATCCTGAACAAATGCTAGACCACCCACAATGGCAGGAGATGGTCAGCAGAATCCTCTCCAAAGAGATGGCTGCCAAGATATGAACCCCCAGAAGATAGGGTGCCCACCACAGAAGACACAAACTACAAGCAATGCACTCCCACTTACAGTTCCTCTGTGTTTCATTCAGGCAAGAAGAAGCTTGGCCTAGACAAGATTAAAAAAAAAAAAAAAAAAAAAAAAAAGAAGGAAAAGTCAACAAAATGTGAAGTGGGGAGGGCATGGAAGAGGGGAAAAGAGGGATTAACTAAGATTTAGGGCTCCTGTGCCCCCCGCTGTACTTGGTAGCCCCCCTGGGGCAGCTCCTTGGCTCAAGTCCCTGTGCGAGCAGCCAGCACAGATCTCTCAGGCTCCACTTCCCAATTCAACTGAGCCTTGTGTAGACTAAAAAATGCAGAAAGGCAAAGAAACAATAAATCCCAGGGAGGTCAGTGGATGCAGTGCTGAAGCATCCATGGTGCTCTCTGGTAACATTCCAAACCCACTTCATCTTTGGCCTCTGGTGACAGATAAACAGCCCTATAAAAAGCACATGGGAGTGTGGGGAGGGGAAGACCTTGAATTTAAGCTGAATTTCCTATCAGGGCCACAAATATTCATTGGTTCTGCTACCAAGCATCTAATAGAACAAAAATAACATTTCCCTCAAGATAACCAGCTTTTCTGATACCCAGGAAAGAGACTGGCTCCTCACTCCATCTTCCTTTCGGGATCAGCAGCACATCCTATATATGGCTCTGTCTGCTTTTCCTCTCTTTTTTCTGGCATAGAGCAGGATATGGCCACATGCACCATCTGGGGCACATCTGGCACATGTTCTCTAGACACACGTGGAGTGTGAGCTCTTGCCTATATCTCTTTGCAGAGGATCAGGACTCTGAGTCTTCCTCGCAGGCATACATTCAGCTAGCTGACCTGGAAACATCAATATCTAATGATGAATTAAAACCATTGGAAAAACCAAGACACAAGTGCCTTCTAAAGAGTGTTTGCAGTTTATGAAATCTCATTAAATTATGGCTTTCCAGCCTTGACCCCTGGCTTTGCAGCAGCTGTCGTACAGTAATGCAGTGAGCACAGCTTCCTAGGCTGTAAATCAAGCCTGTGCTAAGACACTGTGTTTAATATAAAGGAACTTGGAATCTCTACAGCTCCATCACAAACCAAATGTGGAAAATGCAATTGGGCCACTTAATGGAGAGCTGAACCACTGTGAAATATTCCTGCAATGGAATTGTTGCACAGAGATCAGTCTCTGGCTTAAATGTGGAATTACAGCAGCCTCTTGCCAGGTATTTTGTATTAGGAGCTAACTTTAAACTGTATTTTGTTTTCAAGAATCACAAGATAAATAAATAGCCCTGGTTCCACATGATAACTAAACATTTTCAGCTTCAATCAAAGCAAGGCTTTAGAGCCTGAATCAAAGCACACAGGACTTGAGTGTCTTGTCATGGACTTCTGCTGGTAACTGAGTCAGCTACCAGCACAAAGAGAGATCAGAGACTTCTAATGCTTTTTCACTGCTGACACATCAGTTCTGGCTCTGCACATATTTCTGCCTAGGAATTTGGGGTCGAATTTGGATTCTCTGGAGATCTGGGAAACCTTGACAGCAGCAGTTTCACCTTATGTGTGTTATAAAAGGTCTGAATCCTTTTCTCAGGCTATTAATCTGCAAAAAAAAAAGTAATATTCTCCAACACTTTTGAGTCTACTTAAGGAAAAGCTTTCACTAAACATACAAGACTCTCACTGGAAAGGATTTTTTGCCCGGCCTACAAACTTACTGTGGAAATGCTTTTTTTTAATGCATCAATCCTGAAATTGGATTTTCCAGAGACAAAAAAGCCCTCATATATTCCCATTTGTAATCTAAGTTTTGGTCTCAGTCTAGCAGATGATTTAACTCTTGGGTGCTATGCTGAGCAGAAAGGACAGATGCTTTCCTGACTCACAATCAGGGAGCTGATAATTTCATGACAACTGCCAGAAACCGTTTTCCTGCCTAAACTTCAAAACGTCATAAATGTCAGGAGCTTTTATCAAACAACAATGGCAGCAATGCATGAGGTACTGCTGAATGCAGATCAGTAGAAGTTAGTGTTCAATAATGGGATCTCGTTCATACTTTTGTCTGTTCTGTTGGCTTCTCACACACCTTGGTGTCCTATGGATGACACAGGATCCACCATATTTTCATCTAGTTTAGCAGGTTTTATGAGCATCAATAACTATTTCTATCTGGCAACTGAAAGGATTAAAAAGCTTGGGTGAGGAAATGACAATCCCTGTCCCTCCCTGCTGTCCCAAATCAAACACCAGGGGATCACATGTCACTCACCAATTGTCCAGAATTAAAGTAAATACACAAACTGAACTCAACCAAATGCAGTTGGTACTAAACCCTATTTCTGTTGGTACAGAGGCCATCAGCAACATTAGGAAACACTTTGAAGTGTCATTGCTGGCAGAACAGAAGACCAGGGGGACAACCCCTGTTGTAAGATACTCAGAGTACACCAGGAACCACGCGTCTGCTATGTTGGACCATCAGGTCTCAAAAGCAAGCAATGTGCTGCAACAGCTCAGAATGATCAAAAGCCCTGACATCCAACACCTGAATGAAAAGGTAGGCACTGTGGATTTTGAGTGAAAGTTAAAGAAAAGTCTCTTTTCTTGATGTTGTAATAGGCTTTATTTTAAAAGGGTGCTTACATGCATTTTTCAGTCTGGAAAATGGCACTTCCTTGCCACAGCCATGCAGTCACATCAAAAACAGCTGCACTTCTCAGCTGTAGTTATTTCCAACCTTCTGGAAGCTGTTGTTCCCAGGGCAGACCCAGCACAAGGAAGTAGTCTCAAGAGGACATCAAAGTAATTTCAGAAAGATTAACCCAAACCTCCTCCATAGGTAACTTAAAATAAGCTGTGACTTTGCCCTGGAGTGGATGGGCACTATACATGAAGGGCTAGACATGGCACCTTGTTCTGTTAGAGTTTACCTGGATCCTTTAGAAAAGGCCATTGACCTATGAGCTGGATATAGCTAGGGAATGGTTTCAGATCTTTTGCCAAAAAGAGTGAAGCAAGGGCCTAAGTGCAACACATGGAGCCTAACAAACGGCTCCTGCAAGGATGCTCAGAGCCATGGGCTGCCTTTGCATCCTTCAAATCAGGGGAGAGGGACCTGTAACTGGCAGTGACACCCATCTTTATAGAGACCAGACACTGTGTCTTAGGGAAAATCCCATTCTATAGTCAATGTTCGTATGATGTTAAACATCCTTCTTCCCTCAGGAATGTATCTCAGGCCCCCAGAGAAGTCCTGACATAAGTATCTTTCTTATTGCAGATCTGTGGTGTGCCAGGAGACCAGCCCTGTGCCACAGCAGCCTGTGGGGGAGCTTTGTGCCAGGACAGTTACGGACTCAGGCAGTGTGGTGGCCCAGACTGCAGTGGAGCTCTTCCTCTCTCCACTGAGGTCTTCAGGAAAGCTGGGGACACTGCTGTGTTGCTAAGTAACTTGACTACTCAGCTACAGGAACCTGAGAATCAGGTGCTGTATAACAAACCTACATTTGTTCAGTGAAATGGATGAAGAATGAGATTTGGGAGGTCACAAATCTACAAAAACTCGCCCGCTCTTGAGACAAAGAGCAGTGACATAGTGACGGACTCTGTCCCAACATCATAGACTTATCATGATTCAGTACCAGGTGCCAGCCCCACCAAGAAACTAGCTTTATCTAGGTCTTCTTCCTCACAGCTGCTAAGATCTCAAAGGTCATGGTGCCCTGTGTCTATAGGAGTCAGTGGTTTCAGGCTAGTATTCTCTGTATTTTTACTGGGAAAGATTCAAATGGCACCATTTGTCTGTAGCCTGACATGCTTGTTGCAATGGGATTACTGCTGTGCATGGCATTAAGCTCTATTTATACAACTTCATACTATTCTTACGTTTGCCAACAAATAGCTTCTGAAAATAATTTCAAGATGAAGCTTTTCTGCCCTCGGTGATGTTTAGGAGGGCATCATTTAGTCGACTGTACTGCACAGTAGCAGTGAAAAATAATTCAAGCAAAGTGCAGCCAATGCATCATATGCCAAGGAAACCAAACAGACAAATCCCAAAACACCAGTTAACCAGAGTTACACCAGTAAAGAGTCTTATTAACAGCCAGAGATGATGTCTGTTACAGTTATAGGCAGAACACATTTTCCAGCAGAAATTACATTCTGCTGTGGCTTTGTCCTGTCCCTCAGGATGCCTGGGCATCCATTTCCTCTTTTTAAAATGCACGCAACTGCATCCCAGCCAGCAGGCTTGGAAATAAGCAACTGGGGCACAGCCCTGGGACCTCAGGACATGGAGTGGCGGCAGCCAAAGACATCTGCCGAGGTGGAGAGCACCAGCCAGGCTGCTGGGATGTCGCCTTTGGTCTGCACAAGCCTCCGGCAGCTCTGTAATAATACGAGTGAACTATTTTGAGACATTTCAGAAATAAAAACATCCGCATTTTTCTTGTTGCATGGGGAAGGACCAAATCTTTTCCCCCTGCAGACCAGAGATGTACCTGGGCCATTCCTTAAGTCAAAGTCCCTACCAAAGTAAAATACTGTTGGAATTTGATAATTAATCTCAATTTCTCATTTAAATTATAAAGAATACTAATTTAGTGGCAAAAAGTAACTTCTAAAGACAAGCCTTGAACTCCGCCTTCCTTGTGTCCTCTTTAAGTGTTTTTTTAACAGCAAGTCCAATATGAACTGACAACTGAAATTATATTTTATGTAATCAGATCTGAATCTTGTGTCCTCTTTGCTTTCTTTTAACAGGAAGTCCAACATGAAATGATAAATGAAATTACATTTTCTGTAATCAGATCTGAATCTGATAAGATCAGCTTAGATCTGAATCTGATCACTGACAAGCTACAGTACTGCAGTTACTGTCAGTACTCTCTTTTAGAAACGGAAGAGGGCTGTGGTTTAGCAGTGGTTGCAGAGAGAAAAAAAATGTTTGATTTAGGCTTTTTCTGCGGCCAAATGAAGGCCAAGATGTAGCAGCTTCTGCAGTTCCCCAAAGGGGTCTCCTACTACTTTTCAAAGCCACATCAAGTGGTTCCAGCTGAGGCTTGGATCAAAATTACCTTTGTGTCAGAGCTCAACTTTCGAAGCAATGATAGATAACCTCCAGAAAATGGCACTGCTATTTCTAATAATATTTCCAGGTTGAAAGCATTAGGAAAGTGGCAGAAGACAGCAAACAGAAAGGCTCACGATTTAATGGGCAACTGGAGATAGCTAAGAATCAAATTGAAGTTGATGGAGAGATCACTAAGGAGTTCATCCAAAAAGTGAAAGACTTCTTGTTAGGTAAATATGCAATGTTCTTTTTTACTCATTTTTTAGATCTATATATTCCAATATAATACAGCATAATAGACAGCCAGAAGATGATCTAGCTGTGTATGCATGAAATTTCTCATCTACCTCCTGAGCTGTGCAAACTTTTTCAGTCCTTTTTTTTCTAGAACTTCTTTCTCCCAGGTGACAGTACTTTGCATCAATTTTACAATATATCTGTTATGTTCTGATTATCATATTTTTTTACTGTGTTTAGTTTGAAGCATGCAAGTAACTCCCTCTGTTCCTGGTTTATCTGAGTAAAGGACTACTAAGATAATTTCATACAATATGATGGCCAGGCATGTCCAATGCATCCTCAAATTGTTATTCCACCCCCTTCTTCCAGGCCCATAAATAGAGGCTCTCCGTAGGGAGCGTGGGAATTAGGACACATACTGCTCCATCATCTCTGTAAAGCTGTAACTCGAGGAATCAAAGGATTCTGGTAGAACTTCACAGCTCTCATTAAAAAAAACCAAAAAGCAAAACAACCGTATATACCCTAAAACTTTTCTACTCCCATGACTGCAGAAAAATGCTGTAGGAAACAGATCCTAAATTTTTTTTACCAGATGCACATCAAAGGAGTTCAAATGTGGCAGGATTTTCTTTAATCTTTTGAATGTAGCTGATCTCATAAATGTCTATGGATTGCATGTTGGCAGTCCTTTGGCATTCCTACCTCTACACCCAAATGGGATGAGGACAGAGGACTTATTTTGTTCAGAAACATTGACATTATTTTATAGAATTGGAAGATTTATGTCCTTAATTCCTTAAGAGTCTCAGGTTTTTATTTGATGGCCACTGAAAATTCCACCTTTCGCTCTTCTTTTATGTTTCTTAGGAGATGTACAGCATTTACTAACAACTATAAATGCATTTTTTCAAATCTTTGTTTTGTTAATTGAAGTTTAAGAACAGGAACATCTGAGAAGCATACAATTACATTAAATTTGCTGTACTCTGATGTGAATGGTGATTTTGGGAGAATATAGTTCTACAGAAAATAGCTCTCAGGAATGCACTACTGTTTGCACACTAAACATCTATTTAATTCTTGCTGACTTACCCTGGAGATTAACACAAACATTTAATGTCTCAACTGTTTTATCACACAAGGTCTTGTCTATAAATGGAAGTGAGCAGAAAACAGAACCGATGATGTGACTTCATAACGCATTGACTACTCTAACTGTGTGTGCCTCTGCCTCTTAGCAAAGAGCTAGGACAAGGTCATTTATCACAGGAATTGCCAAAATATATTTTTTTCTATTGTAAATTCTCATTCTATCCTAGTCTGACCCAGGCCTCTGCAGCTTAGCCTTTCTCATTAACCAGCAAAGGAACCACTTTCTCAATGTTATGGCAACTCCAGGGAAGGGATTACACCCAGTGGCCGCCTTGGAAATCTCCATTCACACCCCAGCCTCGCCAGCACCTCTTTGATCTGTGGGCCAAGGGAGAAATGGGCTCTGACACATCTAGCTGTGCTGGGCACTGATTTAAAACCCTCCATGGGCTCTGTCCTACATCAGAATTTTAATAACTCAGTTCAAAGTGGGTTCAAATCCTTGTTTTAGCCAGTTCTGACAACACTAACAGCAGTACCTGGAAGCATAATATTAAATTTAAAAATGTTAGAGATAATTCTCTTACCTCTTTGCTATGCCTGTCAGCTTTATTCTCCCACATAACTTAAAGGGTAGGCAGCCATAATGACCATTTACTGGGAGGAAAGAGCTACTTCAGGATACTCTCAGCTCAATTTCTGTTGCAGATGAGAGCGCACCTCCAGAAGACACTGAGAAGGTGGCAAATTATGTTCTGCAAATAAACCTCCCCCTGACTCCACAAGAGCTCACAGACATGCTTGGCAAAATCAAAAGCATTATGAACCACTGTGAGAAGAACAAATTGAATAATAAGAGAAACATAAAAAGGGAGGACGCTCAGACACTGCTGGTGGAGGCACAAGAAGCCGAGTAAGTCGAGTGTTCTCATGCTGATATGCCAACTCCAGCTGGGGTGGCACTGTGCACAGTAAGACTGCTCCATATGCCTGGCAGTATCCTAGTAACATTGGAAGGAGGGCTCAGATGGAGATTTCACCTTGCCTTTTCTACAGAGCCTCTCCAGCAGGAAAGAGCCATCACTGCTCAGGCTGTGGGAGCAGACATGCTGAAAGGAAGCAGCTCCTGACAGCTCTTGGCTCCTCTGTCTGCTGAGTCAGAGAGGCCAAAGCAGCTACTTACTTCCACCTTGGCCTTGGTGGAGTACTACATCTGGCTCACTGTGTGGTTTAAATAAGGGTGAGAAAAAAACAACAAGAGAAGGAACATGTTCACCCATGAGTCTTCCTTACTAGCAGTGCACCACCAGAAAACCAGCAACATCCAACTCACCTTGAGTACAGCGGCTCAGGTGCTCTCACACAAAATCCCTTTCTAGGGTTTTGCTTTACCAACCTACCACAATTTTAATGGTTGTTGTTGGACTTGACGAAATGTTCATGCATGTCAGCATGGGTGCATTTGAAACATGTTCTTGCTTTGCTCACCACACCACAATACTACACACACTTCTTTTTTTCCATTTCAGTAAAGCAGCTAAAGCTCTTCCGTCTGTGGATGAAATTAATAGTAAACTAAAAAATGTTGTGAAGTCCCAAGGACATTCTAAAAACATCATCATAAAGTTAAATGAAGAGATAAAAGGCATCAGAACACAAATCTCTCAGGTACCTTGCTCTAAATCTTTCAATTTATTTGCTATATTTATTAGAAAGATATACTTCATTCTGAAGTTTCCTTAACATAAACTTGAATGAATAAAACCAGAATATGGCAGAGATATGACATCGATTCCATACTGCTTAAGGATCTCTTAATCCATTGACTACGTCCCTCATTACCACACTCTGCAAGCTGGATGGTCATTACATAAAAAAATCACAGTCTTCAATTGCTCTATTTTAGGCTGAGAACCAAGTGAACAAGATAAACGATAAACTAAATGACTTGTCAGCCAAACAGACTGAGGTGGAAGACGAAAGTGCCACATGGAAGGCAAAAACACTGATGAACAAGAATCAAGCTACAAAAGCAAGAGCAGAGGCAGAAGCAGCTCACGAGCAAGCCCAGAATATTGATAATGTAAGCTTTCTGTCACGTGTTAAGGAAAAAAAAATCCTCCATGTTTATCAGTGATTTTGCTTCAGAAGCACTGGCCTGTTGTCATCAAAACTGTTAACATTTTTCTTATACCATGCGGTGTAAAATGCCACAGGTTAAGAAGAATTTGTGTTTTACTTTAAGGCTTCTGACATACACTTCTGTTTGCTTTGAATGAAAGAAAACATACACATTTCTCTGGCCACTCCATTACATTTTTTCTTGCACTGTGTATAAGACTTGAAGACACCATGGGCACCAGTAAACACAACAGAACAAATCACAAAACCAGATATTAAAATACATGAGTGATGGAAGCAGCCTGACCATTCATCCTGTTTCTCCTTCAGAGAAAATTGCAGTGGGAGTTACTTGAAGTTTTTGGTTGGCTTGGTGCTTTCCAGTAGCTCAGTGTTTTTGAAAATGAAGCTAGAAATTTGCTAAAATTACAAGAACCAAATATCCACAGCACAAGCCTGGAACATAACTACACTTCTAAGTTACAAGAACCATAGGCAAAATGTAAACTGCAGCCTCAACAGCAACCTAGATCACCAGGCCAGTAATTATTACTACAATCCAAAATGTAAAAACCCTAATGTTGCTACAGATAATTCATTAAATTTGAATTAAGCCTTGCAGCAAAATGAAATTTATAGAAAAACCCTATCAACAGAAGTAAAAACAGCATAAACTTTAAATATCTTACATAATATATTTTTAATATCCTTGTCCTTCCCTCTCCTTTAGGTTACTCCACTGGCAGTTTGTCTGAATTAAGTCCTATCATGTCTTGCAAAGCATTTTTCAATGTCTACAAATTAAGGATATATTCTTTAATATTTAAGAGAATGAGAAATCTAAACTTTGGTTCAAAAAGGATATTAAAAAAAAGTATTAAAACCTCCTTCTGTACACCAGATTAATTATGAGATGCTCTTTAAGTAATGGCATTTTGTTACAGGAATTTGCTGACATTAAAAGAAAGCACACCATTCTTCAAGAAAAGCTAAAAACCCAAGGACCTCCAAAAATAACACTAGAAAAAGTGAAGCAGTTGAAAGAAGAAGCAGAAAAATTGGCTGAAGAGATGGAAAAGAAGATAAAAAGAATAACAGGTGATGTTTTCACACAGTGAGTGGTAAACACTGTGACAGTCATGAATTCAAGGCTGAAGTCCTTGTCCACAGATGCTAACACACTAGGTTCACCCGAAATTAGGTTTAAAACAATTTACCTGGTGAAAATCCCTGCCTGAAGCTACACATTTTAAAGGTAGTTGAATTGATTTGGCTTATGTACTTTTTCTGACATAAATAGATTGCTATAAGTAAAGTTTAAGAACTGCCCACACAGGGATTTTCAGTGATTTTCTTCAGTTTAAAACCAGGGCAAATGCAAAATCAGCATAAAACCTGGCTGCAGATTTAGCTGGAGGCCCTGATTTATGCACTTGCTTTGGACACTTGGACCTTCGATCCTTCCTGTCTTTCCTTACATCACCCAAGTGAGGGCTTGCGTGATAGAGCTGTAGGGTGGCTGTTTTCCACCACTCCATACTACTTCCCCTTCAGACAGTATCTCTGAGCAATGGCAGAACAAACCAGGTACAATTACCAGCTTGCGGAGACTGAAGCTGACGTGAGGAGCCATGACTGGGAGGCAGGGGGGTCAAGGGCTGTGGAGACTGTGGATTCTGTGGCCGTGCCAGCACTGTTCCTCACACAGGCCCTCCCATAGGCTCAGAGGGTCACCAAAGAGGAACAGCACATCTCATGTTGCCTGCAGACAGGGAACCTAATTTTCCTTGTAGTAAAGGTCTGGGCATTCCCACTGGGAATCCTTAGGCCTAGGATCCTGACAGGCTCAACATCAGGAAATACTGTGTAACATCAGCAAAACTGAAGCTGAAAACTCTATCCCAGGAGAAAACTCCTCAGGACACGATCCAAATAAATATTTTGAGCACATACCTTGAGGAGAGGTATTAAGAGCATCTCAATCACTCCAAATGCCCAGATGGTAAGGGCATTAGAAACAGGCAGTGAATACTGTGGATTTGTCTCATTACCAATATGTTTACATGGGTGTAGCTTCATGGGAACCAGCAGAAAACAGTTACACAAGTGAGGGAGACCAAAGCCCATTATGCCTGAATTGTCTAGGCTTTACACACATCAGTGGACATATTGTTCCTCTGAGTGTTTCCATTTAAACCAAGTCCTTTAAGAGCTCCATGTCCTGCCCCATCCTAGCTGATGGACAAAAGCACATGCTGAGAAATTGATTTCTTCAAGGCTGTCATGCTTCTCTTGCTATCCAGAAGCCAGACTTTTCCTTCCAGTTGCATATACAGCATTCCCCATTTGAAATGGGCTTATTGCCTCCAAAACTTCTGGGAAAAGAAATGCTGTTAATCCCTGGATTTTACTTACACAACAAATGTGAGCATCATTGCATGTCTCTGTTCTTCCAGATTTAGAGAAGAAGCTTCAGGAACTGAATCAAACCAAACAAGACAAGGCAGAGCAACTGAGGCAACTAGAGGAACAAGTGATCGCCATTAAAAATGAAATCATGGAGCAGGAAAGCAAGTATGCAACATGCAAGAGTTAGGGTCTGAACAGACCATCAGGTAAAATGCAGCTAAAGTCACCATGATTACCACGTCATGAACATCCTGGCATAGGGCACTGTCCTCTGGAAATACATCTGAAGTGGCCTATAGAATTTAGGCACAGTGAGTAATGTAATTTTCTCTATTTTTTTTTTTTCTTCTTTTGTCCAGTTGAGTTTATATGGAAATAGGAAATACCTTTTAATAAACCACCTGATTTAGTAATCAGGTGTAGTCTTTGCAGGAGCTCTAAAATACACTCCTGTGCACAATCTAGGGCTTCTTGTGGTGGGGGGTTAGAAATGCTCAGACAGCCGCTGGTAACTGCCTCAAAGACAGACTCGCAACACCCTGTGTCCTCTGCCAAACCCTAAATAACGTGATTGTGTCACAACCCTGCACAGGGCTGCCCAGATTCAGATGGGGCGATGCAGATGAAACCCTGCAGGCTCCTGTAGCCAGCCCTGCTGACAACCAGCAGCATCCATCCCCAGGCACTGCCACTGCTCCGAGCCCATCTCTTCACTGAGACAGAGCAGGGGCTGCACAAGAAACCCTTGCCATGTGAGGGTCCCACTGTGTTCGCTGAAAATGCCATGGGCAGTACCTCCATGCAGTGCAGGGCCGTCAGCGGTGGGCGACAGAACCGATTCCCCAGCGCCCACTGGATGGCAGTGCTCAGATGCCTAACGCCGAAAGCAACTCAAAAATCTTTTCTCTGGCGATGGTGCTCCTGCAATGCCTTTTTTTTCTTATGCTTATAAGGGGTTTCACGCATTTTTCATTAATGCAACCAGCAACTGGAGAATAACTCCAGCTCTTAGGTTTAAGCAGTGAGTCTAAAGGGCAAGAAATGTTGAAAACCGGTTTCTCCAGCTCTTTTCCCACATACACCACTTCACAAAAGTCAGGGTTCACTCAGCAGTTTCTTGTAGCCATAAAGAACACATGAATTTGCCTAAATTCCTTTCTTTAATATAAATAAAGAAGGAAACTGTGGTTAAGCAGATGTTACAGAAGTGTCAGTTTTAAAAAGACTGAAGTGAGCTATGCCTCAGTTTCAAAATCCCACCCTTGGTATATATACTCCTGCAGGACGCAGAGCAGACTAATGATGGGTTTCCCTCAGTTAAAACCAGTTGTGTTGTTCCCGGCTGGACTGTCCCACAGCGAGGGACTTCATTCAGCACCATGCTGCTTCAGAGCTCAGATGCAGCCCAGACCACATCTGTAAAAGCAGGAATGCTCTGCGGGAACACAGGGCTCTGAACATTCACCCATGCTAGCAGCTCCCACAAAACAATCCTTATCAATCCAACGGAGATAAACACTGCATAGTTATCACCCTGTGTTTACAAGGGCTAAAGTAGCATTGGTATGCGGTGGGGGCTTGGGTGGGAATTGCAGGCGGATGAGATTTCAGAGATACTCCTCTAACTCAAACCAGCTGTGCTCCAGGGCAATGTACAACATTGCATTATACGTGACACATTCTATTGTGGAAATAATGGAATCAAATTATAATTTTGATATAATCTAACAAAGCCACCTGAATGCAGGAATGCATGTAATTTGTGAGATAGCATTTTCTGAATTTTAGTACTTAAAAAAAATAATCTGTGAGGTGTGAGGCTTCTTTCTAAGTTACTAGGCTATAATCAGATGACTGTATTTAGACTGACTTTGTCATAATGAAATCAAATATCTCTGTTTTACTCAGAGCACACACCAAGCTGCACACACACAGGTCTCCAAGTAAGGAAGGATTTTCTGCAGGTTTCAGTACATCCCTGCTGCACTGCACCTGGGAGGAAAACTGAAGCCCTCAGACAGAAATTCCCAATTGCATATAAACCAAAATTATTTCATTCATGAAATCTTTAAAAATCTGAATTCACAAGCAAAAAGTTGAAAGAGAACTTCCTCCTAAAATCCACTGATGACTGTGAGAATTGCCATATGGCCTTCCACAAGCTGCATGGATGAGAAATCTGTAAATACAATGCAGTTGAAAGGCCTGGAGGGGAGATGTATCCATGGCGGGAAACAGAAATCACTGGAAGGAAAACGGAAGCAGGAAGAAGAAAGTCAGCGCAGAGTCTAATCTACCCTGCCTTCCTCCAAGCATGCTCAGACACACAAAGGAAGCAGATCTGATGGAACCAACATTACAGAACTCCAAATCCATCCTGTGACAGCTTCTGAGGTTTACTGTGCAGCATTTCCTGTTGGAAGTGATGCAAAAACTTTCAAAGTGTTTTTTCAAAGTTAATTAGTGGGGAAAATGTTATCTCTAGATAAAAAGTACCTATTTGTAGTTCCCCATGGACCTCTTCCTTGTGGGCAGAAGTGGCTTCAGAAAACTTTTTTGAAAAAGAATTTAAATAAGTATCTTGCTGTAGAGCATTTTGACTTCAATGGCATTAGTCAAAATGCAAACAACACTTAACCAAACCAACATATAATCAAATATATATTTAATCAAAATCATATCATCAGCTCTATCTGCTAGGCATTCAACCACAGAAGTGTTTTCAGAAAACTGGTGATTAAGCAGGTCCCACTGAGGTCAAATCCTGAAATTTTGTTCTTTGGAAAAAACTTCAAACCCAGCACGAACACAGACACTCCAGGGCTGTGAAGGTGGTTCACCAACCACAAGGATAGGACACAACACAAAACTGAATATTTATCATTTGAAGACTCAAAATACTCCAACTTGCTATTTGTCATGAACACTGCAGAGAGGGAGGGACACAAGCTCCCTGTTCCTAATCACTCACACACTAAATGGGATGGTTTCAGTTACCTCTGAAAGAAGACTGCAGTTATGGGTGATGGTGGCCACCCCAGGCCATGGCTGACACTCCAGCTCTGATGCCGCAGAGCAGGGTCACCCCCAGGCTGGAACAAAGTATGTTTTCATGCTCTCTGTGGCACGGCACAAAGGAGCCTATAAGGGAGAATAGGACTTCTACAAGGCTATGAAACGCAAAAAAAAAAAAGAGAAAACTTCAAAAAAAGTTGAAAAAATAAGGGACAGAAAAAAGTCCAGTGGCAATGAAACAGCTGTACATGGGGTCATGCCGCTGCCCATCTGCCATGGACCAGAGGAGGTTCTAATGGCAGCAAAATAAAACATTTTCTATTAGTGGGGGGACAAAAATATTCGTTGTACTGAAGCTTAAAAAGTGTAACAGGGTTATGGAACTGAATTTGTTTTGTGAATTTAGAAGACCATATTGCAGAAGTTTAGAATATTACAACTCCTGCCCCGTCAGCTTAGAATGGTCTAATTCATGGGTATCTTTAATGAAACAGCTCCGCAAGTTCATTAATCCGGAGTCTTGGGTTATGTTTCAAACCTGGTGTTTAACCTTTAGGGCAAGTCACTTGGTATCTCTCTGTTTCTGCTTATCCATCTGTAAAATGAGAATGAACATATTTACCTACCTCGGCAGGGTTTGCTGGACTGGACAGACTATGGTGTGCTTTCACTCTGGCACTGCAAATAGTGAGGGCAAAGTGTTCTTGAGGGACACTGGTACCTGGTAAAGATTTACACAAGTTCACGTATTACACGTGCACAAGCAAAACCTGGCTATACAAACCCAGGCATTTGTCCCAGCCACATCCATCCTTCATACACACTCCTTGGCATTTTTTCACCAGTAAACCTTCTCCCTGGGTGCTGAGGGGGCTGTGCCACCAGCCAACGAAGCCCCTATGCTCCCCAGCAGAGGTCAGAGAACTGATGTGCGAGGCTGGGGCACAGGGGCAGCTCCAATACAGCCATTTATTCCTTGCAGCTGCCCCAGTGCCCCTGGGAAGGCAACAGCGCTGTGTGCTCCCAGTGAATGTGAAACTGCCTGGCAGTGGCTGGTCCGGCTTGTGGCGCCTCTGTGCCCCTGCCAGGGCCAGACCTGGCCATGGATGGCAGCTCGGCCACCACCCCCCGGGAATGGCATTCCTGAGCCACATGTGATGGCACCAGAGCACCAGGCAAAGAGGGGCCACTGAGCATCGTGTGTGACAGCTGGCAATCCCCTAGCTCTTTGTTGGGTTTTGGGCCTTACCACACAAGTATGCACCAATGTCCATCCATCCGTCCGTCCGTCCGTCCGTCCATCCATCCATCCATCCCAGGGGCCCGGCTCCATCCACACTACCAGCAGAAGGCAGGATTAGGTCAATAACACTATTCGTTTATTGTTTCTCCACCGACAGGGGCAGGGAGAGGGAGCACCCGACTGGTGATTCCCCCCACCTATCCGCCACCACTTTCCGATTGTCTCACCCTGGCCAGAGCCCGCTCCCGATGCTGGGGAGCAGCGGGAAGTGCACAATCTGTGGGCCGGGGGGCTGGAATCCCCCGTGCCCCGCTTGGGGCTCTCTGGCTGCAGCAGGACGAGAGCTCCTCTCCCCAGCCCGCTCTCCGCTTGCCTCCCACTCCCACTGAACTTCCTCGATGGCTGTGCTCCCTACCCCAGCTGGGCGCTGCAGCGGGTCCGGACTGCCCCGGGGCTGGGGGCCGGGCGGGAGGGGCTCGGCCCGGCCCCGAGGGTGCGGAGGGGCGGAGGAGGAGGAGGGCCAGGGGTACCCGGCGGCGCGGGGCCGCGGTCGGGAACGGCGGCGCCTGCGTGGAGCAGCAGGAGCCGCGGCTTTTGGCGGCGTGTGGAGGGGTAGCCGCGTCCAGTCCCGTCCCGTCCCATCTTGTCTTGTCCCATCCTGTCCCGTCCCATCCCGCCGCCGCCCGCCATGGGCCGCTTCTCGCTGTACCTCTGCTGCTGCCTCGGTAACTCCCGCTCCGCTCCGGCCGCCGTCGGGGCACCGCGGGCTGGGCGCGCCTCTGCAGCGCCCGCTGGGGCGGCGCGGGGCGCCCAGCCTGGCCTCGCTCCCGCTTCCCTCTCTCACCCTCTGTCCCCCTCTCTCC
>VZRN01011464.1:1950609-1963450 GCA_013397935.1 Dasyornis broadbenti
CCCCGCCACCGGCGCCCTGCTCATCGGCCGCGCCGCCCGCCTCTCCGCCTCCTCCACCTGCGGCCTCCGCCAGCCCGAGCCCTACTGCATCGTCAGCCACCTCCAGGTGAGCTCCGGGCGCGGGCGGGCAGCGCTCTCGGGCACCGCGCCGGCCGCCGCGCTCGGTGCCGGTCGTGGGGCGGGCATCTCTTCCTGCGTGGGGCGCGGGGGCTGCGCGGGGCGCAAGCCCGCGGGCAGCGCCCGGGTTGGGGCGGCGGACGAGCCGCCGCTTGCGGGAGGGAGGCGCGGGCAGCAGTCCCCGGTGGGCAGCGTGGTGCCCCGTGCGGGACCCCACACCCCGGGCCCGAGGAATCAATTCCTCGCGGCTTTCGGCTCCCGACCCCCCTTTTCCTGATCGAGGCCAATAGGGAAGAATGTGCCGCAGTAAGTTCAATTAATGCTTTATTTCCAGGCTCGCTCGGAGCCGTCTAGACAGCTTCCTGGTGGAGAGTGGGCTGTAGGGCCCGACAGTGTTTTGTCCACAGTCCCTGTAATGTAATTACATATGTATGGTCTCGGAGTGAAAGGATGCAGATAAGGATGTCTCAACACATCTGGTGAGCTCGTTGCTTTTTAAAGCCAGAAGCAGCTCACCAAACGTAAAATCTCTGACACAGAAAGTACGGTGGAGAAGAATAAACTATCAGTTATAAGTGGAACTCTGTTGAACTGAAAGTAAAGGGATAATCTCCGGACGAATTACTGTGGAGACAATAGGGCCGGATTCTGGCACTTAGAAGGAAAAACACGGGAAGCAGGAGGGGCTGTAGCACTTGATCCATTTATGCCCTGAAGTTACCAAATCTCCCTGCACCCCTTCCCCACCTTAAGTTTTACCGTATAAGCTCTGTCTGTTAGAGTTAATACTTTATTTAACGTGGGATTTAGCTTCCCTGAACGTTTTCAGTGGATTGACTTAAACAACATGAGCATCTCTGGTAGAATAAAATAACAAAGGTGCTTTGTTACATTTTCTTGTCTCAAAAAATGTTAAAGTGTTGTAGTAAAATGCATCACTTCGGAAGTTCTCATGTGCCCATATTCCTGATCTCCCAGCCCTGGTTCAGCAATTGGGATGTTCCTGGTTACTTTTGAACCATAATGTGTGGTATTGAAGAAGTTGTGAGAAGGTGCCAGTATCCTCTTAATAACATGGGGCTTGGCTGCACTGAGTGCTTTGCACAATTAGATCTTCTAGGATTCAATTTGAGTCAGAGAAGGAAAAGTTGTGGCATGAGATGTGGGGGGAGTGAAGCCTGGAGCAGACAGTAGGAAACATCTTCCCTGGGACCCCTGCTCTTGCCATTCTTTCTGCCTGAGGAGTCTTTGAGGGCTTGTGGGAGGTGAAGCCCTGAGCTTGGGAGGAGCTACCGAAGCCAGAACTGGTGGAATGGAAAGCCTGGGTGGCAAAGACCTGCCAGCTCACACATTCTTGGCTGATAAAGAATTGTGCTTGTCTCCATAAATGTGCTGGAGGAATGATGCCTGTGGAGCTTTTGACAGTCATGAGTTGCTGGTGTGTTGGGGCTCTCTCACTGCCATCCAATGAGCTCCTCTCCCTCATCTGCCCACTCCAGGTGGTCTGAGCAGGAGCCCTCCCTTTTGGTTCAATTTGCACCCTACCTTGCAATCGGAAAGTCGTGGTTTTAGGCACTAGAACAATGCGAAAATAATACTGTTTGTAGTAATAGTCATGGTGAGGTTTTGTCCTCCTGGTGAAGAAGCTTCCACTTTTGCCAAGCAGCACATGCCAGACTTGCTCCAAAGGGATTTTGTTTGGGGACATCTTGTAATATGTGCAGATGGACTTTATGTTCACAGCTTGGGGTTGCAATAGCAGGTGAAGATGCAAGGTTTGAATATGAGTTTGACAAGCTGGTTTCAGAGAAAAGGGCTAAATCACTGAGGGCCCCTTGATGTGCACTGAGCTTCATGAGAGGTATCCCTAATGCAGACAACTTGCATCTCCAAGCCGGCTTCCAAAAGCCAGCGTTATTTCGCACAAGTTGTTCAGATGCAGTTTTGCATGTGTGCATTTTTACAGAAGCAATTCAGCAATTTTTGTAGATGCTGCCTTTTGTTCTGAATTCCACTGGAGAATATGTGCACTGGAAGAGATTTCCTGAAACTGCAATTTTGATTGAAAACATGCTTCCCCTAAAAATGAAGTTTATTGAATTCCTGGCATATTTTCCATTTGGCAATTTGCATTAATTCATAAAGGTAAATACACTTAACATTTCAATGAAAAAATATCTTTGATGACTCCTGCAGGCAAAATGAGTGGAATGTGGTATGGATGGAAAATGCTCTTATCTGCAGGAAGCAACTATTGCCCCATGGATAAAATCAGTAATGCTGATTATCGTGTTGTTTCAGGAGGACAAAAAATGTTTCATATGTGACTCGGAGGATCCCTTCCATGACACTCTCAATCCCGACAGTCATCGCATTGAAAATGTGGTCACCACATTCGCTCCAAATCGCCTGAAGCTCTGGTGGCAGTCGGAAAATGGTATGTGGTTTGGCCAGAGCAATTTCCGGGGCTGGAAGCTGTTTTCCCTCCTTTTGTTTAAGGGTACCTGTGGGTTTGCTGTTTTCTCTGGCCTGGTGATTACTGCCCTGTGAAGGATCATGCTGTGTGAGGAGCGATGAGTAAAACTGGTTGCTTTTGTGTGCCCTGGAGCAGTCCTTAATCTGTAACAAAACCCCCCAAGTCCTCCAGGAGTGCTGGAAATAGCTGTCCAAGCACTCTGCAAGAATCCTTTCCTAAAGAAAAGAGTTTTCCACACAGACCTCAGATCTCCCTCATATTTGGGCAGCAGAAGCAGAGCAGCCTTCCAGGAGTAAATATCCCAGGGCGGCGCTGCCAAGGAAGCACAACAGGGCTTCCCCACGCCGCTGGGCTGGAGATTGTGGAAGGAGGAGATGTGGGCACAGAGCTGGGGGCTGTTGCCCTGTCTGCAGACCTCCCATTTCCTTTTCCTACCCCAGGTGAGTAAAGCCAGGGATATCTTTTACCCTGCAAGCTGCCTTCTCCCTCTTGAGCTCCCTGAATTTCTGTACCATATGCCAAACAGTAGAATGAACTGCAGAAACAAGCAAGCTAGTAAAAACAAAAATTGCATATTAGTTTGGTGGGGTTTTGGTTTTTTCTTTTAATCCTTCCTCTGTTTTAGTTTTCTGGTTATGCTTTTGGCATGCCTTCATACACAAAACAAGGCAGAGAGAGTTTCTCAAACAGCAGTCCTACCCTGAAGCCTTAAAGCCAGCCGGACAGGATGGGATTTCTGCAAATGCATTGGCAGTAGCTGCCTTACTGTATATGAAAAAAACAAAAAGTAGTATTTGTAACAGTTTTGCTGCCTGTTAAAGAAAGGTTTTCACTAAATCCTTTTTAACCATTTTGATCAGCCTAGCAAGCTGCTTGCCTCCAGCAACTCTCTTCTAGCATTCCAGATAATTCATGTTTTTTGCAACAGGCTTGGCAGCAGTCACACAGAAAAGTTCTTAGCTCATAAGGTCATGAAAATGTCCTTCAACAATAAAAAACAAATGATTCTTTCTGTCCAATTCATGTTTTCGTCTATTCAGGCATACAGCATAAGGAACCATTGCTGCATGCTTCACAGAATGTTACAGCTGGTCAAAAATTTAAGTGCCTTATTGTTTTATTATTTTCATTTCATACCCTTTCTCCTCTCTGTAAATCTTGATTTTATTTTTTGTTTCTAACTACAGTATAATTAGTATCCAGCTGTTTTGAGAGCTCTTTTCACAAGGCAAAATAATATTTGTAGCTGTTTTTCTTCCTTTCTGTGTAGTGTCCTTGACCGCAGGTATTTGTACAGTGGAATTTGGAAAACCTTTTGCCTCTCACCATGTTCTTAACCCTTGGGATTGCAAAGCAGGGCTGGGATGGTTGCGAAGGAGATGTTCTTGTGGACAGGAGAGTCCAGAGTGAGTGAAAAATGGTGGGAAATGGCCCCACTAGATATCGGTGAGACTGGAGGTATTAGGGCTACAGAAGCTTCTGCTGCCGCCGGAGAGGCTGTGGTGTGCAAGGACAGCGTGGGGCCACCATGCAGGTCCAGGCTCTGCATCCCCAGCTCTACTGGGGACTTTGGTGCCAGGACCCAGCCCGTGGTGGTCCTGTCCTTGTCCCACATCCACTGATGTCAGCCACGGTTCTCAGTTTGAAATAGCGGCACTGCAGGCTCATGCTCTGCATGTGGGGTGTGTGGTGCTGATCATGCACAGGAATCTCATGTGTGATACTCTTCAGCAGGTCCTTGGTGTCTCCCCTTGTACCTCAGGAATGCACTAAACCATCATAATCCTTTTTCACAACAGAGCCAAGTGGTAAAGAAAATAGTCTCTGTGCCAACAGAGTGAAGAGCTTTGGCAAAATTTAGATATAGAGACTGGCAGGTGTCCTTGTTTGCTGAACACCTTCTTGTCTCTGCCCCGCAGGTTTGGAAAATGTGACTATCCAGCTGAATCTGGAGGCGGAGTTTCATTTCACTCATCTCATTATGACCTTCAAGGTAAGGAAGCCACAACCTTGTTCCAAACCCTAAAACATGAAGAAACGAGAGGTCTCATAGTTCTTCATATCTGTTTGATATTTGGGTTTTGTCTGAGCTGTTTTGCCTGACTTTTTTCAAGTTGCCAACCATTAACCAGTGCTGAAGTCATGCAGAAAGGCTGGGTTGTGATTTGTGTTTGAACTCCAGTGAGGCTGCAGAAGGAGTCATGCCGAAGCTGGGTTATACATTGGTGTGTCTCTCTGGTGGTTTTGTTCTAGAAGATTGTTAGCTAAACCATATAGTAGCAAGGGTGTTTTTCCTAAAAAAAGTTGGCCATGGTATCAGTTTTCATTTGGCAAATGGAAAGGTCTTCAGGAAGAAGGAACATCTGTACACAAAGTATCTTTGTTTTTATACAACAGATGTCTTGGAATGGTAGATTATGTCCTGTACATACTAAATGCTCTTCCCATGTGGACAAATTAATCTCTTAGTTTTTACGCATCAGCTTTCTAGGACAGCTGGTTCCTCTTTCCTGTGGCATTGTCTAGGGTTTCTCCCCCTTGCTTAAGATGGTGGCTGAGGTGGAAGTGAGGGAGGCAGCAGTGAGGGACCCCCAAAAGACTCCTGAGTTGATGTGGGTGCTGCAGCCATTGTACCTCAGTGCTGGGGCTTGGTCTGCCGGCAAGAGGAAGACTGCAGGGGAAAGATAATTTTAATGATGCTTTGTGGACTTTGTGTCGTAGACACTTGAGCTGCCTTAGTTACGGGTTGCTAAATTTTTTTGTTGGGTGAGATACTAGTTTCTCAGTTGGGTGATATTTGCAGCCAGGAAGCAGAGAGAAAATTTCTTTCCAGCTGTGACTGAAATACTTTTGTGCTTGGCTCTTGGAGGTTCACCTCTGAATACTAAGGAAGAGATTGTTGGTGTTTCTTGGTAGGTACAAGCCAGGTGTTAAATTAATATTTGGTTTTTGAAAGGCAGCACATAAATAAAAACATGATATTTTTTTAGCTCAGAGGGATTAAAAATCTTTTCAAAATCTCATTAATTAGTTATTCTAGGAATACATGTAGGTAAGAAGGATTTGTGTGAGGCAAATGCAGCCTGCCAGAGTCTGGACAAGGCCAGCTGGAGGAGGGTCACTGGGGACTGGGGGAGTCGAATGCAGCCTGAGTGGATGAAGCTGAACCTCTCAATCTCCTTAAAGAAGGTTTTCTTAAGGCAACACAGAGGACAGCTGGCACTGAACAGCAGAGATGCCTGCAAAAGGACATGTGGTCAAACAAAGAGAGGTAGGAAATGCTGGGGCTTCTCTGAGCATCAGAGGTACCTACTCTGCAGTAATTTCTGGGCATCAAAGCTGGATGGGAAGCACTGATAGCAGCCTCCTGGTCCCTACAGTAGAAGAGGAGGCCCATTAGTTCCTTTGTAAAAGATCAGGCAAAGAGGTACTGCAAGGGAGAGGGTTGTACTGCTTTCCACAAGCAGTGGGAAAAAAATCCTTTTGTCTCTGTAAAGCCCTGCTTTAACCCCCACTTTTCAGAAAGGATTTGGAATCCAAAAATTTACAAGTTTTTTTATTTGAAGTGTGTTTAAGCACTTGGCCACTGAGTGCCATGTTTTGAAGACAGGTAGTTTATGGTTTGATGTGTGCTATTTCATGTATCTGCCTCTGAGAAGAAAGTGAGATATCATCAGAAAAATATTTCCAGTATTTCCACATATTGGAAATAGTCAATGCAGGGAGAGAGATTAAAATCCAGACATGTGGATTGCTCATGCTAACAAGGCTCAATGTAAATGCAAATAATAATTAACCAAATAAAATCGTTTGTTTTTCTTGCTATTAGACATTCCGTCCTGCTGCAATGTTGATTGAAAGATCATCTGACTTTGGACAGACGTGGCAAGTTTATAGGTATTTTGCATATGACTGTGAGAGCTCATTTCCTGGGATTTCAACTGGACCCATGAAGAAAGTGGACGATATAATTTGTGATTCCCGATACTCTGACATTGAACCTTCAACAGAGGGAGAGGTCAGAGGCTTTTTTCCCCAATATGTTTATTGTGTAGACTTCTTCCTTGCCAATTCAGATTCTCTTATTTTTGAAACTGAATCTTTTGTTGTTTGATTTTTCCTCAGGTAATATATCGTGTTCTAGATCCTGCTTTTCGAATTGAAGATCCATATAGTCCAAGGATTCAAAGTATGTATGCAGTTACCTTTCAGGCTGATTTGAAAGCATTTCAGTAGTTACTTGCTTACAAAAACCAGTAAGCCACAAACAAACTCATGCATTAGCCCCTGATACCAGTTTTGAAGTCATATGAATACCTTTGGGTATGGCTCCTTTTCCTGACTCAGTGATGTGGTGGGAAATAAGGATCAGTGTTGTGAACTCAAGGGATTGCTCTTACACCCTTCATTGGAGTTCGGCTGGTCCTTTTCTTAATTGATCAGGGATTTATTTTCATTAAAGATCCCCTCTCCCCAAAATACATGCAGTTGCCAAGAGAAACCTTGGGATATGGTCCTGTAACTGTACAGTATTCAGAAAGCAAATAAACACAGCTACAAAGGTACTTATTTCATTGTGCATTTCCAGCTGAAATCAGTGTGGTCATGTTTTATTTTTCAGAACAGAGTCGTGGCTTTCGAGCAGTTGGCCATGATAGCTGTGCATGGCTGGACCACACAGATGTGGTCATAAACCACAACTTGCTGTAGTGTTCGTGCGTGGTCACGGCAATCCATGAATAAAGAGAGAGATCTATTGCTCAGCGTGGCTTAAAGAGAAACCTTGTGCATTTGGCCTGAGGGAACTGCAGTGCTTGGCCTTAAGCTTGACCTGATTTCATATGCATTCTCGGGTTTGGTTATGTCCCTCAGTGTAGAGCTACCTGGAGCAAAAGGAAATATGTGAAGTAGAGGAGTGTCTGCTCATTGCTATGAGTTTAATGTTAGTTTTTTTGTTTTTTTTTTTTACTCAACATTTTAAAGGAGAAACTGCTTTCATGGCCTTGAAGTGCTTTTTCAAGCCTAGTTCAAGGCTATAAGAAATTACACAGGATTCACAATATCAAAGTAAACATGTGGGTGGTATTAATTACTGCAATATTGTATTCCCATGGATTATCCCTCAAGAACTTCTTTGTATTTGGTCTGTGATGGGGTGTTTCCACAAAACGTAACTAATTATATTTACTAGGAAAGTTGGGAGTATACAAAAGAAGAATTATTTGTGTCTTTGTTTCCAGCTAAGACTTTTTCCAAAAGTCACATAACTCTTAAGGCTCCGTGTCCACTTGGCAGCAGTTCTTAATATCAAGTCCTTGCCCATCTTATATTTTAAAACCCCAAAGAATCAGTGTCTTTTAGGTGGTGCTTTTCTGCGTGCTTTTAATGTTTGCATATGTGCCTGTGCATGTCTATAGTAAAATAAACCAGTATTTTTAATTATGCTTAAACTTACTTATACAGTTATCAACCTGTAATAAAGTAATGTAACTTCTTTTTTTTTAATTTGGGGAGTATGAAGTGATGTGTAATATGTAGGTGCTGAAATTAAATCTGATCTAATCTGCCCATAGGAAGTGGTCTTAGGAAGTCACTCCTGGCTTCCTCCCATTCAATATATTATCTGGTAAATAGTTCCAAAATGGGCTTACTGGTTTTTTGGTGTTTTTGGTTGTTTTTCTTTTTTTTTGTGTGTCCCCTGCAGACCTATTAAAGATTACAAATCTGAGAGTCAAATTTGTCAAGCTACACACGCTGGGAGATAACCTCCTGGACTCCAGGATGGAGATCCGAGAGAAGTACTACTATGCCATCTACGACATGGTGGTTCGCGGGAACTGTTTCTGCTACGGACACGCCAGTGAGTGTGCGCCAGTGGAGGGCTTGGACGAAGAAGTGGAAGGAATGGTAAATATCCACACTTTTCTGCATAAAGCTCTTCCTGTCTGTACCTCTTTTAAGTGATTTGAACACAAATCTAAAGATGACACTCCATCCCTCACTTCTTCACTCTTGATTTTCAAACAACAAAACTGTTATAATTATTCCTTCTTGACAAATACATCTGTCATTATTAGTGTTACTCAAACGCAGATCTCAGATTAGGTGATAATTGTTTTAACATTCCTTTTCTAACTATGTTAAAGAGCTGATGAAATTGAAAGGTAGGAATGAAGAAAGAGAGTGTAACCTTATTAGGTGAGAGGGTGTATGAGTTGATGTGGTTACCCTAAAATTGAATTGAATAGAGGCATTAAAGGCCTGTGAATCAAACGTGACCTATTTTTGTATCAGTTGTTGCCAGTTGAGAAGTGGAAGTTGTAGCCCTAATAAACACAGGCCCTGAAGGAAAACCCTGTTTGCCTCCATAGTGTGCTCAAGTGCCACATCTCGTTTGGGGTCTGCTTTTCCCCATGATTTTTGCTTACCAAGCAGTAATAGCACCCTGTTAATGAGTGACTTATTAACTGGCTGGAGATGTGGAAGCATGTGGGAAGGTTGTGTGGGTTGTCCAGGGCTGCAGGATGCCATCGAGCCGGGTATGCTCCATTGCCCTGTGTTTGGGTCAGTATCTCCACCCAAGCTTTGCCTTTAACATCATGGCTGCAGCGCTGGTAGTGCCAGTGGTCTGTGGCAGCAGCTGTCACATGACCACTGTTGGTCTGCTTGGTGCTTGTTCTATACACACTGAGGGCCAAGCCTGGGCTTGATGGATTAAACCCCATCCAAACCGGCTGTTATCTTTGCTTTGACGACCAAGGCAGGGCTGGAAAAAGGGCACTGGGCTGGTGACCAGCTGATACAACCAGATGCATGTTAATAGCTAATTAACAGCTAATAAACAGCTAACTTTTAGTTCCAAGAGGCTATTGTGATTATTTAGGTGAAACTGTGCTCTCCTTGTTTATTTCTGAAAGCATTTATTCAGGCACTAGTTCCAGTAAGGAAAGAAGGACAAATTTGTATGAGGACATTCTTACCTGGGCAGGTAAAGGACATTCCTGTGGCCCTTTATGCCTTTCTAAATGCAGTTACATGGATTAAAATCTCCAAAAGTATATCCATTATGTACTAGCTTTATTTTGCATTAATTGTAGAATGGTTTGGGGTTTTTTCCTTTTTCTTTTATAACTAGCTTCTTTTTTTGAATTACAGGTTCATGGTCACTGCATGTGCAGACATAATACCAAAGGATTAAACTGTGAGCAGTGTTTGGATTTCTACCATGACTTACCCTGGCGCCCCGCTGAAGGTCGCAATAGTAACGCATGCAAAAGTGAGTTGGAGTAAAAATGCAGAACTGGGTGCCATGAGTGTTACGTGCTTTTTACTTGGGAACTTGAGTGTAAAATCCTTGATGTTCTTTGGTTCACACTGGTATGTCTTTTCCGCAGTTGCCTTTCCCCTGGAACTCTTACTTTTCTTTCTGTCTTTGTCACAGAGTGCAACTGCAATGGCCACTCCAGCCAGTGCCACTTTGACATGGCTGTGTACATGACAACAGGGAACACCAGCGGGGGTGTGTGTGACGACTGCCAGCACAACACTGTGGGACGCAACTGCGAGCAGTGCAAGCCCTTCTACTTCCAGCACCCGGAGAGAGATCTGCGGGACCCTGATGTCTGTGAGCGTAAGTGCAGCCCCACTCCGCAGGGTGGGAATGGCCTTGGCATCCTTGAGGAAAGGTGGTTGTCTTGGAGGTCTTGAGTGAGCCTGTCTGGCTCTTATTTTCCCTTTGAGAATCTGGAAATTTACCTGGTCCTTGCACGTCCAGCCCACGTCACGTCTAATACTTGCAGCAGTGACAGTCTTTCTACACAGCAGCTGAGTTTCAACAATTCAGTGTGAGACTTGGCCTTTAATTTTGTAGCAGTTAATAAAACACGTGCTATGCTTCCTTCTTAGCTTGCGACTGTGACCCAGCTGGCTCCCAAAATGGTGGGATCTGTGACCGCTACACTGATTTCTCCACCGGCCTCATTGCCGGACAGTGCCGCTGTAAATTATTTGTTGAGGGGGAGCGTTGTGACCTCTGCAAAGAAGGTTTCTATGGCTTGAGTGCCGATGACCCAGTGGGTTGTCAGTGTGAGTAAAAACATATGTTCCTTTATGTGTGATCAAAAGCTCTTTGATGAGCTGTTAGTACTGGGAGAAGTTGATTTGTGGGATGGATTTTTTTTTTTCCTTTTTTTAGTGTTTTTGCTGAAGGGAAAGCATTGCTGTAGATTTTGCTGTAGCTTGGAGTCCAACATAGTTCACCAGCCAATCCTTCTAGTGTAGTCAGTGGAAATAGCATAATCCTCCTTATTTCTTCTCTAAGCCACGGAAGTGTTACTGGGATGGGTGGTGGGCAAAGAGTGCGATTAATTTCTATCCTGGCGAATTCAAGGTATAGTTAAGTTAATTACTGTCTAAAATATAATTCTGATGCTGCTTTTGACCTGCGTATTTGTATTTCCCAATCTAGCTTGTGCGTGTAATCCTCTGGGTACCCATCCCGGCGGGAATCCCTGTGATTCGGAGACAGGAAGCTGCTATTGTAAGCGTCTGGTGACAGGAAAGCAGTGCAATCAATGTCTGGCAAGTAGTTTACCATTAAATAAATTAGGAGACACTGGTGTGTGGGTGGCTGGAATGTGGGAAGCATGGAGCAAGGTGCTGGTCACTGTCTCTGACTGTCTGCTAGCCCATACCCGGTATTCCGGCTGGAGTGGACACCTTGAGATGTCACGAGCCATGAAATGTGCTGTGTTTTTTGGGGGGAGCTGGCATGCAAGCAAAGGCAGACAAGAGCATCTACTTTAATTCCTGGGACCATAAGGAGGGAGACATTAGGACAGCTGTGGTTGCTCTGTGAAAATGAGGGATCTAGGGCAGTTCTACTGAAGTCCTTGCTGGGATGGAACATGAAATGGTCAGGGAAGCAGTGTTACCAAAAAAATTGCTTCCTAAACAGGCCATTATTTTAGGCAGGGATTATTTCATACACATACATTTCCATGTAGTGTTTATGCTTGCTGGAGTGTTATAGAAACACACTGTCAGATAACTGGATGTGTTTGTACAAACACTGAGAAACTCTTATCTAGCAGTGAACTACATGGAAAAACCAAACTGACTGTCAGTCTGTCTATCCAGCAAGTAGGTTGCAAAGTATCAGCCCTGCAAGGGCAGTGCCCCACACAAATACCCACCACCCCATGTGTGGCACTCTTGCCCTTGAAATGGTTGACAAGGTGAGAGGAGAGAGGGAAATGGTGGTGGTGCTTGTGGGGGTAGACCCACAACCAGGGGAGCAGGACTCATGGGTTGTGGGCAGTCTGGGATAGCTTATGTTGAGTATTTAAAAATGTACCTTTGGGTTAGATGGAGCTAAGTCTGCACCAGGTTACAGTGCTGGTGGTGTTTCCTCCTGCAGCCTGAGCACTGGGGCCTGAGCAATGACATGGATGGATGTCGGCCATGTGACTGTGACCAGGGAGGAGCGCTGAACAACAAGTGAGTCTCAGCCCAGTTTCTCTCCTGTAATTGTTTATCCAGTTTCACATTGTTGCAAACACAGCATCCAGGGCTCAATGTGCTCTGGAGGAGAATGCTTGATACCCATCTTTCTGCTTCAGAAAGTGACGTCTTGATTGCAGCAAGGGTGAGAGGCATCCGTGCCTTTTCTGTGCTGAGCAACCTCTGTACCACTGGTGCAAGTGAACATGTAAAACTGTTGTTAGTGTAGCTCTGCCTTTGTCAACCAGAGTGGGAACCAGACTTGGACCCAACTCTGCTTTGGCCATAACCTGGGCTATGGTCCGTATCAAAGCTTTGGTCTTACAGGATGAAAGCAGGAATCGGGCAGTGACGTGGACTGACTGGTTCTTGCTTTGCTCCTAAATTGCCCTTTATCCAGTCTGCCCACCAGTGCTGGAGGAAGCATGCTAGCTGCATGGTACTGCTCTGTTGCCCCAGGGGTGCTGCATGGGGTGGAATGTGGACCTGGAAGTGTCCACTGGGGAGATGGACATTTTTTACAGAAAACAGTAGGTTTTGAATATGCATCCATCAGTGTCAGCATGGAAAGTCCTGGCTTACATGCCCTGTCAGTGGGATGCTGGGTAGCCAGATAGCTCCTCTGACCAGAGCAGTTTTCTGTGTGCTGGGTGTGTGTCCAACCACTGGCTTGTCAATAGCACCCTGGTTTTTTGCCTTCCCCCCCCCCCCCCCCTCTTCCCCAAACCCTTTAAAATGCAACGCTTT
>VZRN01011464.1:1963486-2011682 GCA_013397935.1 Dasyornis broadbenti
TTTCACAAACCCTTTAAAATGTCATGCTTTTGTCTAAAGCCACAGAAGTTTCCCAAGGGGGTCAAGGAACTCTTTCCCACTGGAGACCATGGGACCACACTGGGGGAGTGTGGGACTGGTCTTGGTGTGACTCCCATAGGTTGTCACAGCCTATGGTCACCCCATCTGCATCAGGGATTGCTGTGGGAATGTTCCACAGGCCGTCTCTTCTGTCTGCTTCCGAGAGAATTATGAGCCCTTGGCAGACAGCAGTGTGGATGTTAGGGATTATTTACTCCCCCGTGCTTGCTCCCTGCGCACAGATGGGTTACACCACACTGCTCATAACAGCTCCCCCAGTGCAGCTGCTCCCAGGGCTTTGGGGTAACAGCCCAGCCGTGGGCCCAGCCTGTTTCCCATGCACTGAGGCCTGTGATTACAAAACCATGTGGGGAGGGGATGTGCAGCATCCTGGCACAGGCAGGCAGCAGCTGTGCTCTCCTCTGACCGCAGGAGAGCCGCAAAGCCCAGCTCTGGCTCCTGACTTCTCTCTCTTGCACGTCATTGGGAAGGGGGAGCTTTGACCTCCTCAGGGCACCTCTCCTCAGCTGTTGAATTGCTGCCTTCTGGCTCCCACTCAGGGTGTGGGATGCTGTGCCTCGCCCAAAATTCATCCCTGTGGTGTAACCCAGGTGGTGGAGTTATTGCCTCCCCAGAGAGGAAACTTCCCAGCTCCTCTTCTGGGACAGCTAAGGCACTTCTGGCATCTCAAAGTGAACATTTAAGTGAATCTCTTCAAACACAGTGTGAGTTAGAAATTACTCTTTGAATGGAGGCTTGAGGAGCCTGGAGATTGTTCATGGAAACCAGAGGCATTTACCTTTAGAAAATGTTTCTAAGTCTCACTCAGATTAAAAGAAAGAGATGTATTTTGGTGGACCAAAAAACCTTCCTTTGAAAAAGTGATTGGGTGTGTGCAAAATTACAGTGTGCTCAAGGGTTCTTCAGGATGCAGGGCAGACACTCTGGGGACAACAAAATAGCCAAAGGCAGTGTGGGGATAGAGCTGTATTGAGTAAACAAAATGGCTCATTATGAACAAAGGGGAGGTCTAAATGTCACTCTGGACAGACCTTCTGGTGATGGCCCTGACTGCCCCATGTTACTGATTGTGTCTGTCCTACTGTTCAGCAGCCAGGGATGTCTTTCCCCATGTGTAGCTGCTGATGGTGACCTGTCTGGATGCTTTGCAGCAAGTGAGAGCAGTTCAGCATCCTGGAGCATGTAGGGTCATGCATGTTCTCACTCTGCCTGAGGCCATAGAAACAGATATGCTGCCTGTGTGGCTTGCAAGCTTGGAGCCAAAGGCTGCCGTCAGCCTTCAGGGCAGATGTGCCTCTTGGCGATGTCTGATAGCAAGTGAAGCTCCCAGAACTCCTGTCTCCCAGGGAACCACTGCATCCATAGCATGAAATCCTCTCGCCATCCAAACAGAGGAAACTACTTGCAAACTGCCCACTGGAAATGGTCCCTGGTCCATGCTTGCTTCCAGCCTGAGCCTAGATGTTGTTTTGGAGAGTAGTAGTTGGGTTGAGCCAAATCTGTACCCGGGAATGTGCTGCCATTTTAGAAGTACAGATGGCCGGGCTGCAGAGCCCAAGATCATCTCTTGTCTGCTGTGTTCAGAAGTACTTCTCCTGTTTCATTTCAAATGTCAAAGCAGAAGATAGCTCTACCACTGACTCAGCATAGCCAAGATGTGTTATAAATGCATTGCTCTTCCATTTTAGCTGCTCAAGTGAATCTGGCCAATGTGAATGCCGGCCTCACATGTTTGGACGTCAGTGCAACCAGGTGGAGCCTGGCTATTACTTCATTTTGCTTGATCATTACATCTACGAGGCAGAGGAAGCCACCTTGGGTCCCGTGAGTAGCAGTTTTAGTGGTCTGGAGTGTCTGGAGAGGTGTGGAAAAGTTGTTTCACCAGCTGGCTGTTGGAAGTATCTTTTATACCTGGCACGTTTTGCAATTAAAATGTGGAAAACACAGAACTGAATGGTGTCAGAAAACCATTAACCTGTAGCTCTTTGATCTTAGTATCAATAAATAATGGAGTAATTGAGGGGGGAGGAATTGCCATTTTTCTTTTTAAACCTGTTTTTTTGATCATGACTGTACAGTTAGTTTTCTGTCAGCATCCCTCTCTGTACGCCATTGCATGTGTGCCCACCACACCCAATTCTCCTCTTATCTCAAGAGGGGTGAGACACAGACTCGCTCTGGATCTTCTCTTTGGTGCCGCTGATACTGGGAGAGAACAAAGCACACGTTTAAGCACATTGCCACAGCTTTTATAGTTTCTGTACATCAGTAACATTTATTAATGACTAAAACCAGAGCTGATTGTGCAAAAAACTGCTTTTGTAAGTGAGGTTGCCTCTAACTTGTTTTGCCTGCTTGCATAGTTTGACAGGATCTCTGGCTCTTACTGTTGCCCATCACACAGCCTTGCTTTCAATTCATTAACAGCAGCTAGGTGATTACATCAATCACTTTTGCCTCCAGCAAGGAGTCAGAGAGATGGAAATAATGGTTTCTGTAAAGCAGCGGATCCTTGTCTGCCTACAACTGGGGCATTTCATCCTAGTTTATTTATTTTGGAATAAAATGTCGCCACTTTGCAGTTTCAGCCAAGGCAGAGGATTTTTGCTCTCAGATAACTGCAGAAAGGAAAGACAGCACAGAGCAGAATCTGTACCACAGCAGAGGGCACATGAGCTGGCACGGGGTTTTTGAAACATTTGTGTCTGCCCAACTGGAGTAGTGATACCCAAGTCCCTTCTGAGGCTCAGGGATGGAGGAGCCCAGCACCTTGCCAAGCAGAACAAGGGGATATGCTGCTGGTTTACCTTTTGAAACCTTCAGAACAGACAATTTTTAAAAACACCGATATTGAAAAGCTTTCTCACAAATCCAATAGTAGAATAAAACTCTGAATTTCCAGGTAGGGGCCCAGCACAAGACAAAATGAAGTGGTGTAGAGTTGTAGGGATTCACAGGCAGTGCCAAGCTCCTGTCCTCCTCACAGCTGCACACCCTTGCCCATGTCCTGCCTGCCATCCTTTCTGGGGAGTTCTGATTTTTGTGGAAAGCCAAAGGATAATAAGTTAGAGCCAGGCTCTATTCAAAGAGTGTGAGAATACATTAGAGGACATCCTGAAGTGATACGCATGTATGTAGACATTTCCTTACTTTTTATCCCTTTTACTGAAGCAGCTTCTTTAGGAATGCGCAGGATATTGTTCTATGGAGAGATCTATTTATGGATACAGATACATTTAGAGCAGGAAATTTGATCACCACGTTTCCATTTTCTGTTACCTTCTCCCTCTTCTTTGCTTTATATAAAGAATAGGTAAAAACCTGACATCTCAGTCTGAAAGGAGTGACTATGTGTTGATTTGCCTATTATATATCTATCAATGATTAGGATCTCTGTTCTTTAGTCATACATTACTCATAGTGACAATCTATTCATTAAAGCTATGATATGCTTTTCAAATGTTATTTTGAGCAGTGGTTTGGTTTGAAGCAGCCCAGTGTAGTCAAGAAGCAATTAGCACTCAGGCTTGGATAGTTAATGGAACAGTGATGTGCCACTGCAGTAAATCCTGCTTCTACAATTATGGTGTGGAAATCTGTATGGTGAATGAGATGTCATAGCTGGCAAATTAGTTACTCACAGCAAGTTTTAAAATTTAATTCTGCACCATAGCAGAGAAACAAATGAAGAGTTGTGCAGTCTTGTTTTATCTTTCTTGCATTTGTTATGTTGTTAAGTGAAAGGGCAGTGGTGTGCATGTGTATGGATTTAAAAGAGAATTTGTGTTGTCTGGGATGCAAACAGTGGATACAGTGATCCAGAAGTCATCCATCAGCAGAACTCCACATTTCATGTACTCCCACGGGTCTTGCAAATTTAATGGATCAATATTGAAATACTTGTTCCCTGTTTTGTAGGGAGTGAGCATAATAGAGCGCCAGTACACGCCAGACCGCACACCATCATGGACAGGCATAGGATTTGTGAGGGTCCCTGAAGGGGCATACCTGGAATTCAATGTTGACAACATCCCCTACTCCATGGAGTATGATATTCTGATCCGCTATGAGCCACAGGTAGGTGTGTGAGTATGGGCGTTGCTGCCTCCCAGCTGGTGCTGGCTGTCCTGGTGCACAACTGACAGGACCTGGCTCTTTCAGGAGTCATTGGGACTCAAAGACAAGGACAGGTGCTCAGTTAAACGTCTGAGACGTGTGAAAATCCAAAATTATGTTGACTATTTCTAGTACTTTTTGCTTTACAGTTTATTTCATTATTGCATTGTTTCAGCATCTGTTTATTGAGCAAATTAAAAAGTGACAAGTACCATCAGGACAGATTAGACTATAAATTTCTTATTGGCCAGATGGCCATCATGTGCCTTAGGAAATAAATTGCCCATCTTGGATGTTGAATGCCTGCAGCCAAGAGTTTGCAAGCAGTTGGCTTTGATAATTCGCAGAGTGAAGGGAAAGAGAAAAATCCCTCCATCTCCTTGCCTAGAGTTTGGTAGCAACTAACTGCAGTGAATACTCAGATGCAGGACCCAGAGGTGAGGGGAGAGGAGGTCACCAAACCCCCTGGTGACACCATGATGTGGATGCTGGCCACCTGCTCCTTGCTCTCAGCCCACACCTGCAGCTGGTAGATTCTCCATTGATGCTGTAGCTGTAGCCCCATCCTCCCTGAAGCACAGTGACCACCCTGTCTGGCCCACACGTTTCCTGGCCTGAGTTCTGGATGCTTCCGGGAGTTTGTGATTATTGCTTGATACCAATGAGCCTTTTTTTCCCCAGTTGCCTGATCAGTGGGAAAAAGCTGTGATCAGTGTCTCACGCCCAGGCAAGATTCCTACAGGCAGCCGGTGTGGCAACACAGTTCCTGATGACGATAATCAAGTGGTCTCACTGTCACCTGGATCCAGGTTGGTATAACTGGATGGGCAAAAGGAGAGAAAAAAAAAGGTTTAAGAATTGAAGCAGAATAATGTCACATTTTCAGTTTGCTGTAGTCTCTATGAAAATAGGTGAAATTGAATTTCCAGTGGGTTATAAAAACATATTTAGTACTGTGTCTGTAGACTCAAAGCTTTAAAGTTTATTCTCATTTTCTGATATGGTTTGTTCACTGAGTAAAGGGAGGGGGACGTGTTTGCACAGCCTGTGAGTGAACATCAGTTTGACTCTTTACCTTGCTGATAACCTTTTCCGGTTCTGACTTGCACAAGCCTCTAAACTGCCTCTCTCACATCACAGCTTTTGTTCTGTCGGGTCGTGGCTGCTTTCTGTTATCTTGATTGCTTTACAGGGGCACCTGAAATGCTTTATGGTGCTGTACGTTTGAAGTAAGGATTGTTTCCTGTTCCTCATTCAGATATGTTGTTCTCCCACGGCCCGTCTGCTTCGAGAAGGGACTGAATTACACCATCCGCCTGGAGCTACCCCAGTACTCCTCGGTGGATACGGAGACAGAGAACCCATACACACTCATTGACTCTGTGAGCAGAATTTATTTCAGGGATGCTCTTAAAAGTCTGAAAGTTTGCATCTCCTCTGGCACATGTCAGTAAATTCAAAGTAGTATTTTGCAGCATTGTTCCTTACAGCTAAAGTCAGATTTCAACTGAACAATGTAAAGCAGCATAGATTTCTTCAAAGGTGTCTTAAAGTATGTGAGTTGTTTTTCTTGAAGAGGCTTTGAGGTATTTTACAGGACTGCAGCTAGTCCACAGACCTATAGTTTCTTTGGGGAGGCTAATGTGTGTCATGTAGATCGTGAATATCAATGTCAGTGTCAATCTTTTTCTTTAGAATGGATAGAATTTGATAGATTCAGTGAGAATTCGTCAGACACCAGACCTATTCTATAAAAACTAGAGAAATACTCTCGCTTCCCCTCCGAATTCTGTCTGGCTGTTTACTTTTTAGGCTAAAGAAGATGTTAGAAACTGGGATAATACTGAATTTTCACAATTTTGGTGGAGGCTATTTATAAGTAGTGACGCTTTGTCATCGTAAAATTGTTTTGTAGCTTGTTCTCATGCCATACTGCAAATCGCTGGACATGTTCACAGTGGGAGGCTCGGGTGAAGACGTGGTCACAAACAGTGCTTGGGAAACTTTCCAAAGATACCGGTGTTTGGAAAACAGCAGGAGTGTTGTGAAAACTCCCATGACAGATGTCTGCAAGAACATAATTTTCAGCATTTCTGCACTACTGCACGAGACCGCGTTATGTACGTAACCATCTACTTGTAGGGCAAACTGTGCCTGAGAGCTGGATGGCGCTCGCAGGCAGAGCAGTTTGCATGGGGAAGGCATGTATGTGGGATGAGGCAGGATATTAATGTCCTGTGCCACAGTGCTCACTCTCTCCAATGTTTTTCTCTGCCCAGCATGCCAGTGTGACCCCCAGGGCTCCCTGAGTTCCGTGTGCGATCCCAATGGAGGACAATGCCAGTGTCGTCCCAACGTTGTTGGAAGACAGTGTGACAGATGTGCCCCTGGCACCTTTGGGTTTGGGCCAAGTGGATGCCGACGTATGTTAAACCCTTGGCTCTGGGCTGTGCTGTGGTTGGGGCCCTGAGTTTATGGATTGCTGTGGAAACCCAGCCCCTCTCCTTCTCTCCTTGCAGCGTGCGAGTGCCACGTCCGAGGCTCTTACAACGCCTTCTGCGATGTGGAGACAGGCCAGTGCCACTGCTTCCCTGGGGTGTACGGGCGGCAGTGTGACCGCTGCCTGCCCAGCTTCTGGGGCTTCCCCAGCTGCCAGCCCTGCCACTGCAATGGCCACGCTGATGACTGCAACCCCTACACTGGGGAGTGCCTGAGCTGCCGGGACCACACAGCCGGACACAACTGTGAGAGGTGTGGCACATGTGCCTTTTCCCTGGCCCCTCTCCTTCCCCACAGCAGCTGTTCCTCTCTGGTGCCAGTGCTCAGGCCGGGATGAAGCCACAGGGAAAGTCCCTGGGCCCCAGGAGTCAGAGCAGCGCTTGTGGTCCTGGAGAATGATGGCAGTGGGGATCTCCTCCTCCCTGCCCGCAGCCTTGCACCTCACAGCAGGGCCTACATACGTGGCCAAGAGCACCTTGCAGGACCCGAGGCCTTTAGAGAGACCTTGCAGTGGCAGGGCTGACATCCAACCATGGGTCTTCTGCTCCTTGATGTAAACCAGACAAGTTTTTGTCTGTGGACACAGCTGCTAGGAGTGTGAGTGGTAAGGAAGAGCCATAAGGATGTTTCTGCCCTTTGGTTCTTCACAGTGGTAGAAAATCTGAGCTTAATTTCAGCAAGGGATGCAATGTGTTTACCTGCAGTGCCTGCATGCTGTGTACCCTCTTGTGCAGGTGCCAGGCTGGCTACTATGGAGACCCTGTCCTGGGATCAGGTGACCACTGCCGCCCCTGCCCTTGCCCTGATGGCCCCGAGAGTGGACGCCAGTTTGCCAGTGGCTGTTACCAGGATCCAGTCACACTGCAAGTCATGTGTGTCTGTAGCGTGGGATACATAGGTACTTGGTGGGAGTATGGAGGGATGGCTGGTTGGGTTGAACCTCTCAGGGAGAATGGGGGTGTTCATAGTTAGTTGTGCACACAGCACCAGCATCAGTGGATTGTTGCTGGAGGTTGCCTCACTTGGAAGGTGCCAGGGCAGAGCAGCTTGTGCAGGTGATGCCAGTGCCACCATGAACCTCATCTCCAGCAGTGTGGTGAGGGATGACCGGTGGTCAGCAAAGGGTGGACAGGACAGCACTGGAACCGAGGGGATGAGCAGCATGCCTTGGTACCCTGGATGGTACCATCCATGCTCTGCACCAAGTTGCCATGTTCTCACCAAGTTCTGTCTCTGTTTCTTTAAACATGGTCCAGTTAATGCCTCCCCCATTAGTGGTCTTTATTGCTTTGCCAATCACAGGGCAGCGCACTAGCGAGCCATGATGGCGATTCCCACTGTGCCTGTTTGTTCAAACAGGCAGTCGATGTGATGAATGTGCGTCTGGCTTCTTTGGGAACCCTGATGAGGTTGGCGGCGCCTGCCAGCCGTGCCAGTGCAACAACAACATCGACACCACTGACCCAGAGGCCTGCGACAAGAGGACCGGAGCATGTGTGAAGTGCCTGTATCACACTGAGGGTGAAAACTGCCATCTCTGCAGAGAGGGCTACTATGGGAGCGCCCTGCAGCAGGACTGCAGAAGTGAGTGGGGACACATGGCTGCAGACCCTGTGCTAGCGTTGTCAGGGACAGCAGTGGACACCTAAACTCTTTTAACCTGGGAGCATTTGGAGTGGAGAGGAAACCTCATTACTTCCAGCTGGAGTTGCCTGCAGCTGCCCTGCAGCTGGGCAGGGCTCCTGGCCAGGAGGGGGGCCCTTTACATTTGAGAGGGAGGACAGAGACAGCATTTATATTTGCTGAAAGGAGAAGGATTTCGCACGAGGGGGCTTTTTACCCTCTTGATACTAGTCTCTGCTTATCTCTTCTCCAGAGATAAGGCAATGCGGGGAGGGTTTGGCTTTTGTTTACACCAGGTCCCTGCAGGTGTGGTTGGGTAGTGGGAGTAAGGGCTATGTCAGGAAGCTGAAGTGAGTGGTGGGAATGCAGACCCACCTCTCTTACAGCATCAGGCACAGCCCAGCAGGACAGGCAGGTCACTGAGCAGTAGAGCTCATCATCAGCCAGCTGGCCACTTCAAGCAGATCTGCTACCATAGCTGGCTGACAAGAGCTGGGTGGACTTGGACTTTGGTTGCACAGCGGGAGGAAAAGAGAAAAGCAGGGAGGGCTGGGCTGGTTGAATGAGGGCCTTCTGAGGCCTGTGTGCTGGGGCAGAAGCTGTAGAGGTGTCCAGCCTGGGACATGAAGAGGGCTCTTGGGCAGTGCTGGGTATCATTCAGTGTTGGGTCAGCCAGGCCTAGCCACGGGCATTGGGGCATACCAGCATCTGCCCACACCTCTGCAGACTCAGCGAATAAACTAGATGTGGAGTCGGGGCAGTCTGGTAGCAGGAGGGCAGGTTGACATGGAGGTGCCATGCTCTTTCCCTCACAGAGTGCGTCTGCAACTACCTGGGCACTGTCCGGGAGGACTGCGAGGGCTCGGAAAGCTGCCGGTGCGAGGTGGCCACGGGGCAGTGCCGGTGCCTCCCGAACGTGGTGGGGCAGACGTGTGACCGCTGTGCCCCGCACACGTGGCGGCTGGCCAGTGGCACCGGCTGCGAGCAGTGCGACTGCGACCCTGCGCGCTCCCTTGGCCCTGCCTGCAACGAGGTGAGGGAGTGCGGCCGTGTGCCCAAGCCTTGGGCTCTGCTCTGCAGCAGGGCTGAGCTGCTGAGGGGCTCACATCTCATGGCTTGGTTTTTGGTTTTGGCAGTTCACTGGGCAGTGCCACTGCATGCCAGGCTTCGGAGGCCGGACCTGCCGGGAGTGCCAGGAGCTCTTCTGGGGCGACCCAAGTGTGGAGTGCCTGGGTGAGTCCAACCCTGGTGCCTGCTCCATCTGCTCTTTTTGGAAGTGTTGGTGTGGCTGGGCACACCATCACACCCCGGTTCACTGGGACACCCCTGCCAGAAGCAGCCCACTTGAGCCTCGGAAAAGAGGGAAAGAGGCATGGTGGGGTCTGCCCAGGGATTTTGGTGTCCTGGGGCATGTGATGTGTGGCAGGAGCCCAGCCCTGTGCTTGCCTGTGTTTTTCTTGTCTGACCTTTATGTAGAAACAAACCTCTCTGTTTAGAAGCAACTGTTCCTTAAGGGTAAAGTTGCCATGCTGTCAGGTAAGCCAGCTTAGTAAGAAAACATATCATAAGCATTTGGGTTTGAGAATTGGTCTGGAAACCAGTTTCCCTTGCCTTTCAGTTGTATGTAGCTGAAGACCTCTGTCTCTTGAGTCTTCTTACAGAGACTGGCCCTGAATAAATAAAGTTTTTTATTTAGTAGGAGACTTTCTTTATATTTCAAATAAAAGTAAAGGAGAAAGCAGGACCATGCAGTGGGTTAGCCATAGCTACATGCTGCAAAACAGAGCACCGTGAAGTAGGTTGTTTAGAAAACTGGATGGCCTCTGTCCTTTTGTTATAAACAAGTCTGTTCATTAGCTGGAAAAGAAACTTCAAACATTGTCCAGACCAGAACAAACTTGCATCTCTGATCTGTTCAAATAGGAACCTTTGCCAGGAGGGTTTGCAATAGATTAAGGTATTTTTTCCTGCAGGGAGGAATGTGCTTGCTGTGGTCTTTAATAAATCCCTTACAATGGAGATACCTTAGAGCCCATTATCTTGTAGATAGGCAGGTCACAGCTACTTGGTTACTGCAGCAGCAGATGAAAGGACTGGGGAATTGTCCCAGTTCCTGAGTACATATTGTGTTTCTTGGGGGAAAGGCTGCCTTGAGAGGCTGTGTGTGTTCTGACATAAGTAAGGGGTGTGCTGACCCTGCCGGCTCCAGGGCAGGGATTGTCTCTTGGTATCAGTTGTCTCCATCAGGGTTTCTTGATGGAGTCCATCTGCATACCTTATCAGCAGGATTTTGCAGCATACCAGCATTTCTGGTCTCTCATGGAATTTCTGCTGTCTTTTGAACATGTGAAAACCTGTTTTAATGTTTCTGAAGTAAAGAGATATTATATTCTTCAGAGCCTGTTTTTACCGTGCAAGATCTACACTCCTCTTCAAGCCCACCATCCCTTCTATGTCCCGGTGATATGGGAGACTCACTCGGGTGAAAACGCAGATTTTCTTTCATGATTACATTCAACAGGAGCTGTGGCATGTGGGGAGTGCTGCTGCCCAGGGCTGAGCCATGGCAGCCTGTGGCGTGATGCTCTGGATGAGCTCCAAGCCTGTGCTCGCTTGCTGAACACATCCAGCCGGGTGGTGCTGCAGAATCTCCCCAGTGTGGTGGGGTCAGTGCCTCTTGTCTGTCTCCTGTCTTTCCTTGGCAAGGAGACATTCGACTGCTCAGCCCTCATTTAGCCCCGGGGAGTGAGTGGTGGTATTCAGGCTGGCAGACGTGCAGCTGCTGCGTGGGCAGGTAGCAGTTCTCAGGGGCAAGTGGGTTGCAGGCAAACTGGAAAACCCTGCCGTTTAAGGAGCTGCTGAGCAGTGTCCCTGGAAAATAGCTGAGAACTGATCTGCAGCCAAAGTGAAGCTGGAACTGAGACAAGGCTTTGCCACAAAGATGTCTGCTCCAGTTGGAGGGGGACATGTGGACTCCTGGCCATGGCATTTGCCACCTGCCCTCAATGGTGCATTCATGCTGGCCCAAGCAGCCAATATGGCCACATTTTGAGCTGCATTCAGGAGCAAAATAGAAACCAATCTGAATGGGGAAGAGCGAGAACTCTGAACCACATAAGCATGGACACAGTGTCCACTGAGCTGATGCAGAGGTGTGGACATCGGTCCCAACAACTCCAGGGTGGGATCTTCCACTCTCTAGGGCAAGTGGCTTCTGCTCAAGGTTGGAAATCACAGGGTGAATCAATTTCTCCAAGGACAGTGATGTGTGATCTCTTCACAAGAGGTCTTCAGGTTGTTGGCATCAAGAAACACACGCTCTTGATGAGAAATGGGGATCATACTGCTCATGTTGCTTTGACAACATTTACAATGCTAGGAAAACCCAAGTGCCTGCAAATAAACTCTGGACATACCTGTGTGGAGATGTACAAAGTGGCCCATCTAGGACAGGCTGGGGACCGCAGCTCCCCTTGGGTTCTCAGGCAGTTGCAGCAGCAGTGAGTTGTGGATGTGGCCCCAGGGTGCCTCCACTTCAGTAGACTCCACTGGAAACCAAGCTCTAGGGCACTCTTGCCTGCCATCCCCATTGCCAGCTGCTGCCTGTGACTTGTTTTTAGAAACCTTGGTAAGATCAGAGATGATGAAGCAGAAGCCAGGGAAGGCAGGTTTTTGTACCTGGTCTGGGTGCTTTGATTTACAGCCTGTGCTCCTTGTGGTGGAGAGAAGGTGTCACCCAATGTCTCCTCTCTGCATGTCCTCAGAGGTCACACTGGGAGCAGACTGCTGGGGCAGGCTGAGGTGGGTGCCTGTATTTGGACAGCGTCTTGACCCCACAGCACTGGGCACACTTCAGCACCCACAAATGTCCATTGGGGATTACACACCACAGGCTGTAGGCTCGGTCTTCAGAGACCACTTACTCCCTGTGCTTTGAAAAAGTGCAGCTTTCTCTCACTGAATAATGCCTGAAATAAGCACAACACAGAGAGGATGGAGAAGAGCCCAGCTTGTCTCTCTTGGCCTCATGCAGGTCCGTGGCAGGGTTACAGTGAGCAGGAACTGTGCTGTGAGCATCACCTGCTCCAGGGGCAGAGCCAGCCCCTTGGCAGAGCTCTTCTGGCCTTTGCTCCAGCCATGAGCTGTCTGCAGCTCCATGTGAGCCTGCTCATGATTGTGTGTGTGTGCATAAAAATCCATCCTAAGGTAGTAAATAATGGTACTACAGAGTTCATCAAATTCAGGTCTCCCAGGCATTCTGCTGGAACTTTTCCAGAACCTGGCAACTGAAGTGCAGAATTTGGTATGCTGAGATCTACACCAGCTTCAACCCACAAAGAATGTCTCTAGCAGGAGGCTCCAGGCTCCTGGGAAGCCTGAGATGTGGAGTGGCTGCAGATGCAGCTCAGACAATGCCCTTGCACAGTAGATACTTGAGCTCTATATTTCATCTCATATGAAAGAGATGACAATTTTACTGTAATTACTGTTTTAATAAATTGAACAAATAGACCCAAGTGCAGTTAGTAGGATGTACTGTGTGAGATTGGAAGTTAGGTGGTGTTGCTATAGCCCCTTTACAAGAAACATACGTGTGTCAATATTTTTCTGTGTTGGACATGCGTATGAAGTCCTATTGTAAAATCACAGAATTTAATTGAACTAAGATACAAAACCATGTTTTTCATCATGTATACACTGCATACATTGACAGAATGTTGTTTTTCTCAGTTTTTAGTCTGTTATGTGTCTGGTGCAGAAACAGCTGAAAATTCTAAACTGAATTCACCCTCTAATTTTTTTAAACTGAAAATTACCCCATTGCCATTTAAGAATAAGTTTTGTAGTCTTAAAATTTAACACCTGGGTCATAAACTAGTCACATAGGTTGCTTTTATAGGAGGTATTTTTGGTGTTGAGAGAAGACTGCCAGATATCTAATTTGCTTTTGTGAGAATTCTCTAAAGGAAGGCAGACAAATTTTATACTAAAAAAATATAATCGTCACTTTGAGTTTCATAATTTTAATTGACCTAGGGTCATAAAATATTGTAATGTGTATTATTTCCAGAGAACTATCTGAGGTCTGCTAGCATGTTAAGATGTAGCACAACTCCAGTAATTCTAGGCTGGGATCTTATCTTAACATTCGTACTGAAAATCATAATGCTGAGGAGTTGCACTATGCTTGCAGGGTAATTTGAATCAATAGCTGACTATTCAGAAGAAATTTGCTAGCTCTGCAAAACTTTCAACCTTACAAATTGTTGAATGGTGTTCTTATCACAGGGCCTCACTACCACTGGGAAATGATGCCAGGAAATCATGTCTGAACAAAACCTTTGTGTTTTTTCTGTGGAGGAGTTAAACATTTGATGCTCGCCACCCTCAGTCTCAAGCAGTAAAGAAAATATATCTGGAAAAATTATTTCTGTTCAGTGAAGGATGATGTACAACACTTGCTTGTTCCTGGCATTCTCCAGTAAGGAACTGAACACTGATGCTGGTGTTCATACAGCCCATTCAATATCTATTCTATCACCTCTGCTGTAATACCAACTGCTCTGACACACCTAAGTTTAAATTAGTGATGTGCAAATACACTGCATATTGAATTACAGTAGTTAAATGGAAGTGAGTTCTAAATATTTAAAATTAGAGGGAAAGATAGAGGTGTCAGAGTAGGTGAAAGATAGAACAATTCATAGATCCTTGTAAGCTTAAAGCAAACCTCTCAAGCTAGTCATTTGCTTGTTTTGGATTTCTCTTAGGTTTTTACAAGACTGCATTTGATATACATGGCTGAGTGTTACTTCTATCTTTAGGATCAGGAAAAAGGAGGAGGAGAAATGTGCTGATGAAGGTGATACAAAAATTACCCATGCATACTCAGAGTGTGCATGCACACACGTGCACATGCATTTGTGAACATATACAGCTACACTCTTTTGTACTCATAATTGCTAATCAGCAGATTCTGACTGAAGAATTTGGATAAAACTTTTCCTGTCAAAAATACAATTTCACTGAAGTTGAAGTATGCCACAGACAAATCACTGATTGAATTACACACTCAATTAAAGAGAACAATACGCCCAGTTCCAAAAGGACATTTCAAAACAGAAACCTATTGTTTAGTTTAGTAAATGCTCCTTTGAAAACCCTTAAATCTTGGGCCAATGGTTCAAAAGACTTCTTTTCCTCCACTGTGTTTTCCATGGGAGGTACTGTAATGTCCCACTCTGCTTACAGATTTGAAGCCTGTCTAACACTGATCTTCAAAGCAAGCAGTTGTGTCTGCATTAACTTGCAGCCCCCTTCACCTTGGCTTTGGGTCATCTGTCTGCATGAAGGGTGACCAACCATTTGTCTTGAAGGCATTTCCAACTCAAAGTGGCCAAGGCATCCAAGTATATTGAAGTAAACTCAACATCTGTATGATTTTGCAATGCAAAATGAACTACTTTTCCCAGTTTCTCATCATGTAAGAATAGGGAAGCCACATAAAAGGAGCTGTACTACAGGACTTTGTCTTTCCCTATACTTCATAAACTACGTTAAGTGGAGTATAGAGCTGTTGGTAGCTACTGAGCCACATCTGAAACACTTTTGCATCCCTAGATGTACCTTTGTGTTTCTTGTTCGTGGGTAAGGTTAGATTAACCAGCCATATGCTAACACTGTCTGTGTTGTAGCTACTCAGGTCTTACATCAGACTTAGGAGTGTGCTGGTTAAAGCCAAAATCTCCTGAGTGAAGCGATACTTTGAAGGTTGTGTTTGACTTAGCCTATTTGGGTACAGCAGAAGAAAAATTCCTGTAACAGGAGTCTTAGTACTGGTCACATGATGGTCACAGGAATAGTTGGACGTAACAAAGGAGGTATTGCAGGAACATGAGCTCTGCTGTGGTTAGAAGTGATGGTGGGGAACTTTGGTCAAACATAATACTGGGCATGATGTGCTGGATCATTCTGACATGGTGTTTGCTCTGTTTCTGGCAGGTAATAGGAATCAAGATATCTCTGGTATTCACATCCCAGTTCATTGGCAGTGATAATTAAATGCCACAGCAATCCTTTAGGTGGATGGGTACCTACTGTCATGAGTGATGGATGCATAACTCAGGTGTTCTTCCATGAGCTACTTGCCAGTCCTGTGCCAGTCTTTTCCAATCTGTGTCAGCTTGGAGGCCCTCCTTTCCTTTCACATACATCCTGCTGCTGTCACTGTGCTTTTGTCCCTTTAGGACGAAGTTGTGCTCTTCAGTTAAAGAGACTGAAGCCAGTGGGTTCCTGGCAGGCAGGCATTGCCTGAGGCAGAAGTGAAAGCTGGCACTGAGCTATTTGCCTGGTGGCCTGCAGTGTTCAAAGTAGTCCTCACTATCTAGAAGGCTTTATATGATCTTGGCCGGGGCTTGCTTTCCTTCTCTTGAGAGCTGGCCACAGTTGAAGTGAGTTGAGGGTTTTATCCCCACCATGGTATCAATGGAAGGTGCCTTGGACATGCACCTTGAACTGAAGGTGCTTTCAGTGGCCTTGGACGTGCTCCTTGCTGGGATGTAAAATGCCTGGTGGTGGTGCCCAGGTCATGAGGTATGGGACTCATCCACTAGAGGTGTTAGAGATTGTTGGGGTTTGAAACCTGGCATGGTCCTGTGCATGGTTAATGCCTTGGGAAGATCATGAAGAAAAAGAAGAGCAAGTATGAAGCCAGCACTTTTGAAAGCCATTTTGTACATATGTACATTTCATCCAGGGGACTGAGGTAATTCAGAGCCAGGATTGCCTGCTTCTGGGCTTGATAGAAAATCATGAAATGGAGAATAACCCACAGTAATATTTCTAGCTGCCTTGTACAATTTTCTCTTGGTCCTGCAAAGCTCAGTGTGGGAGTTTTGTAGGACTGGAAATGTGTTGATTCTTCCAACTGTTGTGCTGCATTTAGAATAAATTACTTCTTTGCTCTTCTCAAGCCCCAACGGGCAGCAGCAAAGTTTGGGTTTTCACTTTGCAAACGAGATAGTGCCTAAATTCTTTTCTCTTCTTCCCCAACATTTTCTGGTTCCAGAGATTTTGGAATCCACTTTACCATGTAAATGCTACTAAAGCCATGTCATCTGCTTTTTCTGAACATGCAGGTATTCAAGAGTAGAATTACTAACATGGGGTTAGGGGTTTTTTTCCACATTAAGCCTTTTAAATCCACAAGTAAATATAGTGATCTGATTTGCCAGCAGTAAGTATTCATGTAACTTGATCAGACCTCAGGATCTTTGAGAAAAACCACATGCCATTTAGCCTCTTTCTATACAGAGGAATTTGGACAATTCATCATTATACTGAGGGCCTTATTAGTTGACAGAAGGGTTAACTGACCTTCAAACAGGAACTCAACGGTTTGCCTGCAGGGAACATATTCCATGGTGAGTTGACTACTTAAGCACTTTTGATGTAAAGTAAAAACAATCTCTTGTGTCAGGGTATAATTCAAAGAACAAAGGACCGTTTTGCTCAATTGTGCAGCAGCAGAAGTTATTTTTGTCTCTTGCCTATCATATTCACATTGTACAAGAAAGTCGTTTTGTTGAGGAGTGATTTGTTCTGCTGAGGTTCTTTGTGTCATTTTTGAACTGAAGACCACCACTGTGTTCTGGCATTGAAGCTAACAATGTACAATCTTGAAAACGGCTTTGTGTTTTGCCCTGTTTTCAAGGGGGCATTTGCTTTGAGTGTGTGAATTGATTTATGAGCCTTCTTGAGCCATTTAACCTCCTTTGAGGATGCCTGGTAAATAGATGTGTAAGTGAGGGGTTTTATCAGGTGTGACAGTCCTTTTCCTGTTTAAGGAACATGTGCTTGACTTGCTTTGGCTGTGCTCTGCCATAATGGTAGGTAGATGATGTGCATATTTTCAAAGCCTCTCTTTTTGTTGTTTGCTGCCATCTCTTTATTAAAAGCTTTGCATGTTGGAGGTATCCTCTGCTGCTGCTGCCTCCTGTGTAATTAAGGAGGTCAAGTGGAGCCCTGCTGCATGGAAAGGCTTCTGATAGCGTTATTGTGTACAAAGCGTGTCTGGGCTTTCAGCAGTAACAGTGCTTCACTAAGTTAATTGAGTAACATCTCTCTGCGGCAAATTAGTGCCAAAGAAGTGCATCTCAGGAAGGTGTGAATACTAACTCCTGAGTTGGTGTTCAAAGTGTGAAATGATTTAAAAAAATATAAAAATCTATTTATTGTCCTCATTCCTACTTGAGGGTGACAAACAGCATGTTGGCTCTTGGTCAGGCAGGGCTGCCCATAACCACATTCTTTGTTCTATTCTACTTTTCACTGCCAGATTCTTTCTGATTTTCTGTATACCTAAAATGTCAGCCAGGTGCCAGGCTTCTCAATGTGTATTGAGAATGTTTTCCTACTGTCCATGGCAGGAGCATGTTCTGAGCCAATCCCTATCTCTGCTTAGAAGATCTCACAAGGACTTTTGCTCCATAGATTTGTTCTGTTCTTTGAAGCCAATTCAGCTTTTAGCACCCACAGCGCCTTATGGGAGGGAGTTTCTCCACTATGTAATCAACTGTCTCCTTTCAGTGTGCTGTCTGTGGGAGGTGCAGGGGAAGGTGGTTGGGTTTTTCTGCAGGATTCCTTAGTTGTCTGTTACCTGTGCTGGAGGAGACAGTAAATGATTTTTCCTAGTTCAGTTTTCCTATTTCACTTATGGTTTGCTCTTAAACCCTCTGCTATGTGCCTGCCTGCCATTTCTTTTCCTGTCCCGAGAGCCTTGCTCTACTCACTCTTCATTGCAAGAATGAAACTGGGGTCTTTGTTTTCAGTTGCTATCCAATTGACATCCGAACATTGCCACAAGTGGTGTCCATCCTTGCTCCATTATTGTTCCTAGTTCCGAGGTGTGCAATTCCTGGTCTCCCCTAGAGTTATTTCCCTGTCTCTCTCCCCTTTCTCATTCAAACCTGCTTCCCACATACACAAGCGATACATCCATAACTAGCTTTTTATAATTCAGACACAGATCACATCTGTACCCATTTCATCACTTTATTATAAGTGATTTTTTTCCACCCTGCAAACATCACAGTCGTTTCCCTCTCCATGGCCTTCACGTGTGCCTTTTTCTCCTCCTAGCATGTGATTGCAACCCTCATGGCATCCAGACCCCGCAGTGTGACCGTGCCACGGGGCAGTGCATCTGCAATGAAGGGGTGGAAGGACTGCGCTGTGACAAGTGCTCCCGGGGCTACTCAGGCGTCTTCCCCGACTGCGTGCCGTGCCACCAGTGCTTTGCCCTCTGGGACGTGATCATCAGTGAGCTGGCTAACAGGACCCAGCAGTTCTTGGACAGGGCTAATACCCTCAAAATCTCTGGAGTCACTGGCCCATACCAGCAGACACTCAACACGCTGGAGGAGAAGCTCACTGAAATTAAAACCATCATTGCTCAAAATCCAGCAGCCGAGCCCCTAAAGAACATTGGAAATCTCTTTGAGGAAGCAGAGTGAGTACAGTTGTAGTTACTACAGTTGTAGTTGTGGGTAGGTCTGTCATGGACAAAGTGGGAGTTCCAGTGAGCTGGGATTTACTTGAGTGACTGATGTGCCCATGCTGGGCTGAGGGCACTCTGGCTCCACTCCTCTGGCTGGACGAGAATGCTGTGGCTCCTGGGCTGCTGGAGCACCTCACCATGCTCAGCACTGGCAGTGAGTGTCCATCCCACGCGCAGAAACCTGGCTGGGGCAGGCAGGAGCAGTGCAGCTGCCACGTGCTGGGCTGGGGTTGTCCTGCTCCCACCGCTCTCCAGGCAGCTAATTACGAGGGAGCCACTCATGCTTGCCTTGTGCTGCCCCGGGGCAAAGGACAAACACTGCTATTATGTGAGAGGATGAAGAGGGGGGAGAGATTAAATTCCTGGATTTCCGCGTGTAGTTGATGAGTTGGAAACTTGGGCTCCTTTCCACACTCTGTGCATGTGTGGGGGGAAGCACCAGCTTATAACAAGGATTGTTTCCTTTTTTCCCTCAGGAAAATACGTTTTTCGTATTTTCTTTTAGGGTTAAGAATACAAAAGATGGTAGTATGGAAATGGGGCAGTCTAACATTAAGTAGGATTATCTATCACTGTCTGCAACTGCTCCAGCTTGCTTGTGTATTGTAAAGGGAACTGCACAAAGCAAAGGGGAGAGGATTAAAGCACAAATGTCTCAATTAGGAATAGTTTGTGTCCTACAGGTCCCCTCCCTCCTGCTGCAGAGCTTGGGGTTGCTGCTGCTTTTAGGTTCTGTGTGTATTGAGGGAGGTCAGAGCAGCTGAGGAGCTGCTTTTGCTTAACACATTTTATGTGTATCTGTCCCTGCTTCTCTCTGGCTCTATAGAAAAGTACTGGGCTTTGGCGGAGTCCTGGGTAACAGGAGGCTCTTGGGCTATTGAGAGAGCTGTAAATTGATCTTAGATCTTAAATACTGCCATGATTCTTTCAGAATGAGGAAATGCTGAGCTTGATGGGATCACCATGGATGGGAATAGCTTCCTATGCCCACTTCTGTTCTGCAGCAGCCTTGACATGTAATATTCACTTGCTTTTCCTTTTAGGGTTATCCCAATAGCTAAAGACTGCCCCATGCTCACTGAGTGAATGCTTAGAGCAGGAGGTTTTCCTTCATAGCCCTTGTGAGGAGGGATCTTTATAGAAGAGTTTAAAGAATCCATTGTGTTAAAACTAAGGCTCCCCACTCCCTGCTTGCTGAAGTTCAAATCTGTCCCATGAGCTCGTAGTAATCGAAACTACATTTGAGCTGTGTGGGATGGGAAGCAAATTATGTATGGATCATAGTAGTCAACTCTGACCTATGCAGTTGCCATGATACAAGAGCATTACACCAGTCCTCTGGAATCTGCCTTCAGTTAATCTTACACAAAGCAGCTGTTTTTTTGTGCAATTTGGTGCTTTGGGTTTATAAGTGTGCTGTAGATTAAAAAGCAGTTTTGTGTAATAAAGGAAACAAAACAATATTCTAGGTAGGCATGTTGTTACAAATCACTTGGAGCTCCACTGGAGGAGGACAGGTCCTGCCATGAGAGAAGCTGGGTACCTCTCTAGCCACCACTCTTCAGTGAAGTATGAGGCTTATGACCCTTCCTCCTCCCCCTGTTGAGTCCTGTGCCTGTCTTACAGAAAGCTGACAGCAGATGTTACAGTTAAGATAGCTGACATTGAAGAAAATCTATCAGCCTTAGCAGCAAAGAGCAATAGCACAGACACTGACCTGAGTGCGCTGGAGACAGATGCCAAAAGTCTCGACCATGTTGTGAAACAACTTGCAGAGCAGCTAGAGTTCATCAAGATCTCTGATGTTCGGGGTGAGTGTCACAGGGAGGGGGAGAAAGCAGTGGGGTGGCCAAAGATTTAATTAATGCATGGGTTTAAGTACCAGATTAATCTTCTAACTTGTAATAAAATACAGTTCCTTAGGGACAGGTTCTTTCTGTGCATTAGCAGAGTTGCTGACGCAGCAGGAATTTTTGCCCCCTCACCCTCTCTCTCTCTCTGCACATTGCAAAGCTGGCTCAAATTCTTGGGGCACAGAATCATCTTAAAGTGTCATGCTGAATACGGTATAGGTGAGACACAACAACAGAAAGTGCACCACAGATTTCAAGATGCACCTGGACATCCCTCTTGCTCCCCCCAGTCTGTTAAATTACTGTCTGATTGAAAAAAAAAGAGCTCATGGTAAAGGGTCCAGTACTTGTGAGCCTTTCATGCCCACTGACACACTGAAATGGGCCAAGAATCAAAATTTACTGGAGAAAGGGGACTGTCACCAAATTATTTGGAAATTTGGAAAGCTGACTTCAAAGAAAGTATTTTTAAATTTTTCTTATAAATTTCCTGGTTTGCAGGAAGCCTGAGATTGTTTCCAGTGAACATGGGATATTGCAGAGCGAGGCAAGTAGTATGTAGAACAGGGGAGTTCCTGACTTTTGGCATTCTGCAAAAGAAAGCTGCCCCAAGGTAGAAAGTATAGCCACGCCCTCAGGGTCCCTCACACCCACACAAAGCCTCTTCAGGAGTTGTCCAAAATCAACAGTTCCATAAATCAGCATCTTTCATCAAGCAGTTGTTTCTTAGGAAAGCTCTGACCAGTTTCCAAGCAGTGACTCCATAAGCCAGACATCCCAGGGCGAGCATTAAGAATTAATGGGATAAGAGAATCCTTAGAGAAGAGACTGTTCTTCTAAAAACTCTGAAAGGTTGTATCTCTTTTTGTCCTTAGGGCAAGCAGAATTCAGTCACTAGGGTCAGAGAAAGGCTTATCTTAAAAGTCCAGCTTGGCACACTGTCCACCAAGCAAAAAAGCAAACTTTTTTTCCTACAACAGGCTGAATTCTGTCATCTCTGCAATGGCACTGAACACAGCAGCCAAGGCCAGCATTTCGTTTAATGTAATGTGATATATCTCTAACCCTGATGTGTCATCTGCTAACATCTATAATATACTTTACTTTGGGTTACTTAACAGTGTTCTCATCAGCTGCATCTGATTTCTGCAGGAGCCTTGGATAGTATCACGAAGTATTACCAGATGTCCCTGGAGGCAGAGGAGAGGGTCAATGCCTCCACTGTCTATCCCGACAGCGCCGTGGAGCTGTCAGTGCGAACGCGGCAGGAAGTGGAAGACTTAATCAATGAGAAGGAGGCCCAGTTCAAGGCTAAACAAGAGGAGCAGTCGCGCCTCCTGGATGAACTCGCTGGCAAGCTGCAGAGCCTGGATCTCTCTGAGGTGGCTGAGAAGGTATATGGCTGAGAATCAATGGCATAAAACCTGTAGCAAAAACAAAGTGGGGTTTGTGATGAAGTGACAGGCAAGGAGGAACGGTAAGGTGTGACAGTGTGAGATATGCGGTTGGTTCATGAAAAATGCACCTTGCTTGGTTGAGCACCCCCTTGGTTTTGTGTGCTAGAACAGAGTTGTTTAATGCTGGGCTCTGAGACCTGTGGCTTTCAAACACCAGCCTCTCATGCTGGTCTTCCTCCTACTCTTCCAAGCCCCAACAGTGCACCTGTTTTTACATCATCCCTTTCCTAACCTAATGTCCTTTGCAAGAAATGGAGTTCTCACATGCAGGAAAGTATAGGAAATCTGCTGGGCTGAAAGCCATCCTCTTAAGCCTGTCCTGAGTTCAGTGCTTGCTTTCCCATGGCTCCCCTCTTCCCTTCTGCAGCCCGATAGGGTACACTCTGTGCCTGTACAGCGCTTGGCCAGGCAGTGCTGCTTACACGGAGAGGTCTCAGCATCACCCCAGGCTCATCCTCTGGCTCAGACAAAACTGAACTTACAGGGAGCTGGAGTCAAAAGGGCATTTTCTCTGTAAGGTGCCTGCTCATCTGTAAATATGATTAAGGGTGGCTTTTTCTTGGGAGAGGGTGGGTGTTCCTCAGTTTCTCTTTGAAGTTGGCCAGCTGCATTCAGTGAACAATCCCTGAACAACCCCGGGTGAAGGCAGGCTGCAGGGCACTGCTCATTAACTCCCCTGGGCAGGCCAGGCCTGTGCTAGAGAGTGAGTTCTTCACACATTGATTGTCCCTTGTCCTTTACAACTAGTCATCCCTCCCACTCTTTCAGCCCTGCTTTTTTCACTGGAGGGAAGAAAGAGGCATCTTTTTGTTTAGTTTCCCTTCCCCTACATTCCTGCCCTGACTGTTCTTGAGGTCTGAAAATCCTGGGTAGATGTTTATCAAGGCAGTAAATACTGAGGTGCTTGGAGGTGAATCACAAGACGCACATAGACACAAATCTTTCTGCTTTCTAGCTACTGCTGGGTTACATGCCAAATAGGTAAGAGGGACTCATTTACACTTCACAGGAGACAGCTGCAGCTAACTTGGCTCAGGCCCTAGGTTTTCCCAGGGAGGTTTTTTTGCTGCAAAACCTGAATTAGTGACCATCATTTGACAAAAAGAGAGTGGGGGGGGCATGAAAAGGTAAAAACCTCACAAGAATGGGGAATTTTCTAATTTTCCCTCTGGCTAAACCAACTCCTAACTTATTTCATTACCAAATAATTAACCAAGTACTGGATAATTTTCAGTGCGATGTTGCTGATGGAAGTTGTTTCTCTTCTTAAAAAAAAAGTTTACTCTGAAATTTCCGGGTGGAATAGTGTCCTACTGCAGTCCAGCAATGGAAATCAGGCTGTGACTGCTTCCCTTGTCTCCTGTGTCTCTGCAGACATGTGGCACAGCTCCGGGAGCCTCCTGTGCTGAGTCAGAGTGCGGGGGTTTGAACTGTCGAACAGATGAAGGAAAGAAGAAATGTGGAGGCCCGGGCTGCGACGGGCTGGTGACCGTAGCTCACAACGCCTGGCAGAAGGCTATGGATTTTGACAGAGACATCCTCAGTGCATTAGCAGAAGTTGAGCAACTCTCCAGAATGGTAATATGCCAAATCAATTATTAAGATAGTAAAAATAAAAAAACCCATCTTTTTGTTGTAACATGGACAATAATTGACAAAGTATGTGCCGGTTTTCTTCAGAAAACACTTCTTGTGAGTTGTGTAACTTCATCATGCTTGTAAATATCCTCAGAAAGGGAGCTTGCTAAAGTGAAGCTTCATGGATAACTAAACATCAGCCTGAGTTGTTTAAACTAGCACTGGTGGTATGGATCAGGGCCAGCTTCCAAGTGTTCTGTGAGTTTTATGAGAAAAAGCGTTCCTTGTTACTGTTAGTTCTGACTCCAGGTGAATTGTTTTAAAACAAACCCTAAAGCATAAGAAGATCAGCAATCAAGCCATTTTCCTCTCTTTAGGTTTCTGAAGCAAAACAGAGAGCAGATGAAGCAAAACAAAATGCACAAGCAGTTTTGCTCAAAACCAATGCTACAAAAGAACAAGTGGACAGAAGCAATGAAGATCTGAGAAATCTTATTAAACAGATTAGAGACTTCCTAATGCGTAAGAACCTTACATTTTAATTATATTTTAATTCTGGGTTTGTGAAAACTAGCTTTACATCTGTATCATCTTCCAAGGATTAATGCAATAGTTGTGTCATTCCCCCCATCTCCCCCAGACAGAATGTGTATGATGAAATCTGGAAACATGAGAAAAACTAAGAGAAAACCAAGATAATAAGAAAGTGAGAGCAAACTGTGACATGTTCTTGTGTGTGTTTCAGCTGAGGCTATTGTAGTGCAGTACTTTGCCAAGTATGTCTGTAAGTTCTGGCTAGAAAGACAAAGTAGTATTAAAGGGGAGGGAAGTCAGAAACTTGTGAGTGAATTTCTCTCCCTGTAAGAAAGCAAGTAAAGGTTAAATGAGAGCCTTGTTCACCAGCAGTCCATTCCTTGCCTGTTTGCTCAGGGCTGACTATGCTGGGAGCCCAAATACATCTGCGTGTGGCTGTTGGCTTTGTTTCCTCTGGACTCAGGTCCCCCCAGCTTGGTGCAGCTGAGCCCAAGATCTTCAAATGGATTCCAAGAGACTCATGCCAGCAGAGCCTACACATCTGCTGGGCCTCTCCTGAGAGGGAAGTTTCACCTTGGGAAGTAGTTTTAACACCTTGATTTTCCATAAATCTGGGGCAGGAAGTTTGCCCATGATTTTCCTTCTTAAGGAAGCAGCTGAACAAGAATCTGAGTGCTGAGACATGACAGAGGGAAGCTTTTACTCACATCTTTTCATTTGTGTCCATCTGCTAGAAGACAGCGCTGATCTGGATAGCATTGAGGCAGTGGCTAATGAAGTGCTGAGCATGGAGATGCCAAGCACTCCCCAACAGCTGCAAGCCCTGACAGAAGATATTCGTGAGCGTGTGGAAAGCCTTTCTGATGTTGAGGTCATTCTGCAGCAGAGCGCTGGAGATATTGCCAGAGCAGAAATGCTACTGGAGGAAGCTAAAAAAGCAAGGTATGCAGTCCTGTTTCATCTCATTGTATCAGAAAATGCAGTTTAACTTTCCCTGATGTAAATTCCCATTCCTTCAGTAAGGGGCTAAACCAGCCCGTTGCAGCAGATGTTTTTTTTCCAGTTCCAAAGTAAGAGCAGTTTTAGCATTAACAGAATCTTTCTCCACAGCAAAGGTGCGACAGATGTTAAAGTCACTGCAGACATGGTAAAAGCAGCACTGGAAGAAGCTGAAAAAGCTCAAAATGCAGCTGAAAAAGCCATCAAACAAGCTGATGAAGATATTAAAGGAACCCAAGACCTTCTGACTTCAGTGAGTTCTTTACGAGTATTTCTTAAGATAATAGAAACAGCACCAAGTCTGATGCTTAGAAACTGATGTAAGCCTGTCTAGGGAAAGCGCTTGGGTACTGCAAAGAAAAGACTGCAGTTAAAATGCATAGAAACCATTCCTGCCTTCACATCAACTTTAGAGTAAGTGTGACAGATGCTAGGGGACTGTTTGCTCATGAACAAACCCAACTAGACAACAACAACAACAACCAAAACACCAAAAGGCTTTTCCTCACCCCATGTCCTGCACCAGCCAAGTTAAATGAGCAGGACTGTAACACAGCAGCTCTGACAAGACTCCTGTCAAGCCACTCCTGTCAGCCACACTGGTTGTGTATTGGTGTGCTCAGTGTCACCCACCACTGCAGCACTAGACTAAAATAAACAAATGCTGGATTGAAGTGCCAAGTGCTGCAATCTTGTCTGATAAAGTATTTTCAGACCTCATCTCAAAGCCCTCATGAGACCACAGTGCTATCTATACTCATGAAGCTTGGCCAGTTTAGAAGCTTCATAAGTCCATTATCACATGGAGTCAAATGTCTGAAGTTTTGTCACGGGATTGGTCAACTCTTGGGTGTATAATGCAATCAAATACTTTTTAACCATGTTCCTTAATGTTTTTGCAGCCCCATATGTACCATTTTCAAGCAATGAGCTTTTTCACCCTGACTGCAATGGGCCATTTTTAGCAAAACTAAAACTCAGGTCTAGGGACACAAATTAGTTAGTTGAGCAGGGTTTCTGCACAAAGTTTAGTATTATACCCAGCGTCTTTTGAAAAGTCTAGCTCTCATCCTTCTTTCTCCTAGATTGAATCTGAAAATGCAGCATCTGCAGAAACGCTGAACAATGCTACCTTACGTCTGTTTGAGCTAGAGAAGAGTGTTGAAGACCTTAGGCAAAAGGCTGCTACAAATTCAGAGAATGTGGGAAATATAGAAGACAAAATTATCAGTGCAAAACAAAATGCTGAAGACGTTAAAAAGGTGAGAAGCTCAGGAACAATCCTAAGGAAAAGCCAGCAAAACCCCCAGCTTTGGCTAAAGGAACATCAGTGAATGCATGTGATCCATCATATTTATTTGTTCATATTCTGGGGGTAAAAAATACTCCAACATTTATGCTCTTACCAAAGATAGCTACTTTTTACTTTGGTATCAGATGCTGGGAGAGAGATGTATTGGGAAGTTTTCAGGTTCTGAAATAGCTGCAGGAAACCTGTCTTACTGTCAGCCTTTCATAGATAGGTTTCTGTCCCTCAGCTTTACTATCTGTCATGGGAGAACTGGTAATTTTTTTTTTCCACTTGTATAGAGTGTTTATGGTTCTATGCCAGTGATAGGTTCAGGACAAACAATCCAGAATTTGGCATATACAGAATCAAGCAACAGGAAAAGTAATTATCGTAACATAAAACTGAAGTAATTGCTAAATATCAGAGATGCAAAATTTTCTCTGAATATATGGCATTGCTCCCACTGTCTGCTGAATGCTTTTGTAATAGCAAAAGAATCTCATTAATGAAACAATCGACCAATCTGTCAAAGGAAGTTTCATTGCTCTCATCTCTTGTCTGTAGGTAGCCCACCAATCTCCAGAGAGCCATTTTCTGACAGGACAGCTGCATTATCCATCAACTCAACAATATCCAAACACTAAGTAGTATTTCAGGTGCTGTCAAGTAAACACAAAAGAATTCCAGTCCTGCTATGGTTTGTCATCTTGCTTAGTGGTTGAATTTAGTTGGGCCATAGGACTTCTTCATCTTAACCCCTCAAAAAAAAGCACAGCTGTGAAACCAACCTCACAACTTCTCCAGCACCTTCAGCAACACTAACTGGGCAGCTAGTTCAGTTCTTGTTACTGAAAGGGTAACAAGGGTATTCCTCCCCAGATGCAAGCACTCAACCAGGAGCAGTGCCATGTGTAGCTTTCCAGCTGTACTAGGGGCTATGGCTTCCTTTAGTTACAGAACCGTGTAAGTGAATCCCCTAAATCTCTGCCATGAGCCAGTACTGAAGCTGTAAAAAAAGCCACAGATCTGCAAAAGAGCAACTGATGAGTCTTTACCCCAGCTCTTAGTCTTGGATAGGAAGTAGGAAACACCCTGACAGTGTTTGTACTTTTGTTAACTGAGCTCCCAGTGTAGTCTCTCCTTGTACCCGGATTATTAAACGACAGAGGGAGGAAATGCCCACTTCCGATGTATTGGCTGCGCATGAGCTCCATCTTGTGCTTGAAATTGGAACAGGTCCTCAACAACGAGCTGAGCGGCAAGTACAGAACTGTGGAAGAGCTCGTTGCCAAGAAGACAGAGGAGTCGGCCGAGGCCAGAAGGAAAGCAGGCATGTTGCAAGATGAGGCTAAAGCCTTGTTGGCTCAAGCAAACAGCAAACTCCAGCTGCTCAAAGGTAAGGCTGTTCTGAGGAGGTAAATTGGCACCTTAGACTATGAAGCAATTTCATGCTGTTAAACCAGCTATTCAGCAGAAGGGGAAAAGGTTCTTATTTGTTACTGAGGCTTGATCTGCTTTCCTTATTCTTACGGACACAATACAGACTTCTGAATGAAAGATTTCTATAAAATAAGCCAAAGCTTAGAGGTGAGACACAAACTTCTGGTATGGCACCTATCACTGCTCCCAGAACCACCACAGGGAAGGAACAAAACTACTCTGCTTAGGATGAGGACTCATCTCCCCCCACCCTACCCTGGAAAGCTGTTAAAACCAAAGCTAAGCAGGACACAGGAGTTCCAGTTTACAGATTAATTTAACATTTCCTGTTGACAATTAAAGTTTGAACCAGGAGGAGGCAATCTGCCCCTTGCTACCAGGGACAGATCTAAGTTTTCCTTCTGGTTTTGCCAGGCCAGGAATTCATTCTTCTCCTCTTAACTACTCCTGCACAGTTACAGTGACATGTTGAATAGTCTTAATCATCATAAGTCAGAGCATTTCACTGTTCTGTAAAAGCCACCATAGAGTAAAGAATGACAATTATTTCAACCCTCAAAATATACTTTTGGATTTTCACCTTTGGAGAAAAGCTTCCTTGTTGCTTTACATCCTGTGTTAAGGAAACAAAAAGGTGCCATTCCAGCCTTCGCTTCTATTTTTTGGCCCAAATCAGATTATTTTCCACAATAAAAATAAATTTCAATAGTAGTTTATCCATAACTATAATGATTTACATTTCATTGCATTAAAGCACCACTAATTAAGCTGGTTTTCCCCTTCCTTTGCTTACAGATTTGGAAAATACATATGAAAACAATCAAAAAGTTCTGGAAGACAAAGCCAAGCAGTTGGTGGAGCTGGAAGAGACAGTTCGCTCCCTCTTACAGACAATCAGCCAGAAGGTTGCTGTTTATAGCACTTGCTTATAAACAGGAGCAGGAAGTGATTGTGTGCAGGATGGGTTTTACAAGTATTATACTAGTTCTTTTTGACATTACACTAAGACCTGATCAGGTGAACAGGTTTCATATTGACTTTAAAGTAACAGAACCAAAGACAAGTAACTTTTTGATGTTGGAAATAAACAGGACTTTTGTATCACTGTATGTACCTAGTATGACTCATTAGATTCCTTCCTATTTTCAGTAGCTCTAATGGTACATCAATTAATCCTTTAGCAAGTCTTGTTCTTAAACTGGTTAGAGATATAATAAAATCTTGGCTTGAACTATGTAATTCTAAAGAAGGGTTCCTATTACTATGAAATACAATATGGTGACTCAGACCAAATTACCAGTGAATAAGTATCACCCATATATGGTTAGCTAGTTATGCCACAGTACTCAAAAAGGATTGTTTACCCCCTGCATGATGCCCATTTAGGCTTAAGACTACTTTTATGTCACTGATTATGAGACACTTGATACATAAAGTGAAAACAGAGGCCAGCACTGAAAGTGTGAATGCACCAAATTGATATGATAAACCAAGCTTGGAATCACAAAATAAGCAAAATAAAAGTCATTGAGTCTAACTCCCGGCCCTGCACAGGACGCCCTCAACAATCACACCATGTGCCTGAGAGTGTTGTCCAAACACATCTTGAACTTTTATCAGGCTGCTGCTGTGACCACTTCCCTGGGGAGCCTGTTCCAGAGCCCAACCACCATCTGGGGGAAGAACCTTTTCCTGATATCCAACCTAAACCTCCTCTGACACAACTTCAGACCATTCCCTCAGGTCCTGTCCCTGGTCACCAGGAGAGATCAGTGTCTGTGCCTCCTCTTCCCCTCACGAAGAAGTTGAAACTGCAATGAGGTCTCCCCCTCAGTCTCCTCCAGGATCAACAAACCAGGTACCCTCAGCCTCTCCTCATACAGCTTCTCTTCAAGGCCCTTCACCATCTTTGTTGTCCTCCTTTGGACACTCTTTAATAGTTTAATGTCTTTTTTATGCTGAGGTGCCCAAAACTACCCCCAGGATTTGAGGTGAGGCCGTCCCAGTGCAGAGCAGAGAGACAATCCCCTCCCTTGCCTGGCTGGCATTGCTGTGCCTTATGCCCTTAGTACACGCTTGGCCCTCCTGGCTGCCAGGGCACTGCTGGCTCATGTTCGACTTCCCATCATCCAGGACCCCCAAGTCGCCTTCCACAGTGCTGCTTTCCAGCCTCTCATTCCCCAGTCTGTCCATACATCCAGGTGCAGAATCTGGCACTTCCCTTGTTGAACTTCATCTGGTTGGTGATTGCCCAGTTCTGTAATTTGTCAAGGTCTCTCTGCAGGACCTCTCTACCTTTGAGGGTGTTGACAGCTCCTCTCAGTTTTGTATCTTCTCTGAACTTGCTCATTATCCCTTCCAGTCCTGTGTCCAAGTCATTTATTAAGATGTTGAAGAGCACAGGGCTGAGGATAGAGCCCTATTGACACTAGTGACAGCTCTCCAGTATTTGTCACCCCATTCACTGTAACTCTGTGCTCAACCCATGAGCCAGTTGCTCACCCATCACATAAGTTTATCCAGCTGTGTGCTGGACATTTTGTCCAGAAGGATGTGAGAGACTATTGAAAGCTTTACTGAAATACAGAAAGATCACAGCAACTGGCTTCCCTTAATCAGCTATGTGGGTTACCTTGTCATAAAAGGAAATCAGGTTTGATAAGCAGGACCTTCCTCTCATGAAGCCATGCTGGCTGTGACCAATGACTGCATTGTCTTTCATGTGTTTTTTGATACCGCCCAGTATAATCTTCTCCGTAACTCTGCCAGGCACTGAAGTGAGACTGACAGGCCTGCAGTTTCCAGGATCCTCCTTGCCCTTCTTGAAAATCAGGGACAATTTTTACCAGCTTCCAATCAGCTGGGACCTCTCCAAATTCCCAAGACTGTTCAGAAAAAAAAAAAAAATTGTGATGACAGCAGCAGCTCCCATCATCTGTGTGAAGACAGAGGCAAAGATTATGTTCAACACCTCTGCCTTGTCTCTGTCCCTGTTTGTGAGGTGACCATCCACATCCTGTAATGGGACCATGTTATTTTTACACGGCCCATTGCCATTAATATAGTTGAAAAAACTTTTTATTGTCCCCCACAGTTCTGGCAACTTCAGCTGAGCTTTGGCCACACAGATTTTCACCCTCCAGTGGCCAGCAGCATCTCTGTATTCTTCCCGTCACCTGATCATGCTTCCACTGGGCATACACCTTCCTTTTTCATCTTGTTTCCAAGAGAAGATTCCCATTCAGCCAAACTGGCCTTCTGCCTCACCTGCTTAACTTCCACCATTTGGGAATTGCCTGTTCCTGTGCCCTCAGGACAGGATGTTTAAAAAGTGACCAGCACTGATAGACCGCAGCACCTGCAAAAGCACTTTCCTAGGGGACCTTACTAATTCCCTGAGCAGCCTGAAGTCTGCTCTCAGAGGTTTTGCTGGCACTTTTCCTCCTGTCACCAAGGATTTTAAACTCGATCCCTTAGTGGTTGCTGTGGCCAAGATGGCCACCACTCTTGACTTTACTTACAAGACACTCTTTGTTGACAAGCAGTAGATCAAGGAGGGCATTTTTCTGAGTCAGCTCCCTTACAACCTGTTCCATAAAGTTGTCATCCATGTTTTTTAAGAATCTTCTGGCCCAGGTGTGATGCTCCCAGTTAACTTCTGGCAAGTTGAAGTTCCCCATAAGGTCAAGGGCAGTTAACTTTGAAGCATCCCTGAGCTCCTCAAAGAATAATTCATCAACATCATCCCAGCTGGGAAGTCTACAGTAGGCTCCCACACTGACATCTGCATTATCTGCATTACAGTGCACCTTCAGAGAGCTGTACAGTATGGCACAAACTGATTTACAACATTCATCAGCTACACAAGTCAGCAGCCAAAACTGCAACATATGTTCACACATCCTGACTGCTAACTCTGACCCCAGGATTCTAGCTGTGCATGTACTTTGACTGACACCTTACCTGACCTTGACTAACATCATCAGAACCAGGACAACTATGGCAGGATACAGTGCCACCTAAGCAAACTGAAGGGCATTATGGTTAAATAAATAATTACCCCTAAGTTTCAGAGGTTACAAACACCACAACAAAAAAGTCCGTTGAAGGAATTGGTCATCACAGCAGCATCATGCACCATTCACTGCCAGTACACTCAGCAGCTGTTAAAAAGTGTGCCAATTTGGAAGCACTCAGGCCTAACTGCCATCAGACCATTGACAGGTGGCTCAGCAGCTTATCTTACTTTTAGAAACACTCTTGTACATTTAACTAGAATGGGAATGAGAGTGAGAGAAGTAACAATAACAATTTTAAGGCTTTGATTTTTAAGTGTCCGGAAAACTATAGTTTCCAGTTCAGCCCTAGTAGTATTATTGATTGTAAGTTTCCCTGGCTTTTCAAACTTCATTTAACATAAAATGAGATACAAGAACTTGTAACTGATGAACCTCAAGAATGAACTGCAGTAAGAATTGCCACAAGTATTCTGGAGGTGGAGGGAGTGGACACAAAGCTGTTTCTGAAAGAGCAAGGTTTCGAGGAAGAACTTGCAAATCACATGGTAACATTTACCTGTAGCAGGTACAAGTGATTCCGAAATGCCAAGATCTATGGGACAAATCAAGCTTTTCCACCCTGCCGTCTCACCTTTGCTTTCCCTTCAGCAGCCTCCTACTAACACCTGGAAACAGATCTGCATTAATTCACTAAGCCAGCATATCCATGAATCAGATGGTGATAAGCCTAATGAGGTATCATGGTTTAACCCCATCTACATTTAAAGTGGGAGTTAAGAAAATAAACCACAATGAAGAAGAGTATCACTGGTGTTTTGCTGATTTACTGGTATAGTAATGCTGACATACATCTCCAACACTCACTAACGATAACGGATCAATACTTGAATAAGAAGCTATAAAGAAAGGTAGAAAGATATAACCATCTTGTCTGTACACAAAACCAAATAGCTGTTGCACCATTTTCTGAATGTGCACTTCTCATTCCATTGGCATAATGAAAAAGGACATGCACAATACCAGCAGGTATTAAGGTTTTCTTCAAGGCAGAAGAGTGTGGCAGAAAAACAAGAAATGGCACCTTGGAAAACAAAAGTTGAAATGAACTACTGGAATTGGGCATGCTTCATATAAATGTTAAGGATCTTGCAAAGATAGCATTTGTTTGTAAATATCCTCATATATTCAACAACCTAGACACTAAAAGGATCCAACCAGCAAAAAAAAAACAGCAAACAAAATCCAAGAACACCCTCCAGCCATGTCAAATATTTATTAAGCTCTCTTGCTACAGAAGAGACAGAAAGAGAGAACAAAATAGAAAACAGAAGAGAATGTCTTAATTGTGTGGAGAGCTGACACTGCAGCCCTTATGTGTGGAAGGTGAAGAATAACCCTCATGTCATAGCACTTAACAGCAAATGCTGTTTCACTACCCAGTTTAGCATTTCAAGTTAAAGAGAGCTGGACAATGGAAGATTTAAAACCAAAAAAGTTTAGGTAGCAGTACAATGAATTTGTCTTCAATCTTTCATTTCTCAATCAGCACTCAATTTTTCCCCTTATGAGTTTTCAATATGAAAACATGACATGGAGAATCATACACAGAGTAATTTTCTCTTTAAAAAGTCAATATCATTTTAATTGTTCTATACAAACCCTTCTTCTCCCAACATCCCAACACTACTAGGTCAAAACAAGTTTTGGTACTCATATATAAGAAGTAGGTTAAATACTGAAGTTAATCCTTTCAGAAGGAAACACATTTTTGTGCGGAAGTGACAGTGGCATTTTAAGTGCCAGTGGCATTTTAAGTGCCAGTATTCAACTGGTTTATTGTACCACTACTTCAAATAAGAAAACATAAGGTATTCTGGACAGTTATTCAGAGTTCTGACCAGCACACCTGATAATCCCATGCAGTAGCAAAGTGTTTGGTTTTGAAAAAGAAAAGAGTTCTGTCAGGCTGCTTTTCTGCAACATTCATCATGTAAATAAACATGTAATTTAAAGTATTTAATTTACAGAGACTGGATAATTCCATTTGTTCCAAACTCTACTTGTTTAAATATCTGATGTTTAAATTAAGATATTCGCTTAAGTCAGTCCTAAAATCCTCAGACTCAGCCTTCCACAAGGGCCCACAGTTCATTTTCAGAGATGTATTATATATGTACAAATATCCGCTCTTGCATTTTAGAAGTTGATAGCTTTGCCAAAGGATGCTGCTAGGTTTGCTTCCCTGAAGGCTTCTGACACTGTCTGTAGAGAGCAAACAAAGTTACAAGTCATTAACAGCCACATGGAATAACAGCATGTCTATATAATGGTGTTCAACAGTCCCTTTAGAAACCACTTACTGGATGGGCATGGCAAACTCTGGCTACATCTTCACATGATGCTCCATATTCCATAGCAAGGGCAGCTTCATTTACCATTTCACCAGCACCCTGTAATTTAATGGTACTTGCCATTAGCACAAATCCTTATGCAGTTGTCCAGGTTCTCCTGCATCAGTAACACTTTATAAAAGAGCACTTTTTGCTAAGAAAGTTATGTTTTAACTAACAGTTCACCTGTGTTCGAATACAAATCATAAGTACTTAATCTATTTGCTGACTGTGCTCAAACCTAGCATAAATCTAAACATAATTCTTAATGAGAGCGTTTGTTCTCTCATTGCTGAGAGTTGTGCAAAAGTTGGGCATTTTTCCATGAAAGGAAACCTACCCAAACCTTCAATGACCCCTGGAAAGTTAAACAGATACTAGATAAACAAAAGCATGTTACTACACCTACACTCTCATTTTTATTTGCTATATTAATGCATATTTACTAAGAGAATATATCTTTGAGGAGCCAAAACCAGTTAAATCTCCTCTTACATTTTCAGCACTCAGATCCACAACCGTAAGGTTTTCCCCCAGTCCTTTCCCAATTAAGAAAATTATTTGGTATGAGACAGATAAAGTTGTGCTTCCTTTAAGGCATGTTGGTTTCTTAATTATTGCAATTGCAAGAAAAAATAAGTAGCATAATATCTTACTGAGAGCAGTTTTAGTGTTTCTTAAAGAATGCTATACACAAAAACGTATGGAAGTGTCTCTGCAAACATCTTTTGAAAAAAAAATATTTAAAGCTAAGTTACAAAACAGAGAAAGATTAGGGTCTAACTGACCAAAAAAACCCCCAAACCCCCCAGAGTGGGGAAATCCCAAGAGTTTTTACTCAAAGTTTCATAAGTTACTGACCCCAAATTTGGTGACTGTAGTGTAAGATTACCACCTCTGCTGAAGTCTCAAGCCAGACAGAGGGGGAAAAAGGAAAACAACAATGAAAAAGCCACAGTCTTTGAAGCTCCCTCAATTTCCAAAACTTGCATAAACAATTTCTGCAGTTTTCTCAAGTATTTGGCAGTATTCATAAAAACAAAACAAACCCCCAAAAAAACACCACCACCAAAAAGCCCATCAAAAAAAAAAAAACTCAACACACAAAACTGGTGAAAGAAACCAAATAACCATAGCAATTCAAGAGAAAAAAAAAATTTTAAAAAAGCTGGGTTTAACACCAAAGTAACTAAAAAGTGGGAAGGAGGGCAGGGCTGCAGAAGAGATCTATAAGTAAAAATAACTACGGTGGACTCACACCCTCCTGTTTACAAATACCACTTCTAACTCAAAACCTACACATTACAAGGCAAATAGAGCACAATTTACAATACTTACTGAGCCTAAAATGTGGGCACCCAACATCCTGTCTGTTGACTTTTGACTAAGTATCTTCACCATGCCATCTGTGTCAGCATTTGTCTTTGCTCTACTATTCGCAGCAAATGGAAACTTCCCAATTTTGTATTCTACACCCTACAAAACAAATGTGTTACTGACTTAATAACCAACAAGAACAACATAACCAACTGCTAAGTACATGAGAAGTACAACAGAACTAAAACACACAAGACACAGAGGAAGTACATGAACAACCACCAAAAGTGCTTGTAAGAGTGTATTAAAAAAGATTAATTTGCAAACGAATATTAACATCACAGAATATAAGTTATTATAGAGAACTCTGGTTCTTGGGAGAATAACAAGTATAAGGGAATCATTTACTGACACTCCCTAAACAATAAATTAAAATGCAGGAATTTGGATAAAGTAGCTAGATAAACTACTACACAGTGAAACCAGGCCCAAGGCAAAAAAAATAGTTTTTGTCTGAAAAGAAAACAAACAGTACCTCTTCTTTCAGCTGTTCTTCCGACTTGCCAACCCAGGCCACTTCAGGGTGAGTGTAGATCACAGAGGGAACGCAGTTATAGTCAATGTGAACTGCTCCCCCAGCCATGCCTTCTACACAAAGAATGCCTTCATCCTCAGCTTTGTGGGCCAGCATAGGTCCAGCAACTACATCACCAATAGCATAGATGCTATCAGACCAATGAAACAGAATAAAACACTGTTTAAAAACATCCTAGCACACCTGGGCTACCTTACATAACAGTCTGAAATATGTTACTGAAAACTCTAATCAAAAGAGATTAAAATACTACACTTTAGCAGTTTCCACAGAATGACGACACTTCAAGAGGTACTTAGTGACATGAAATAGACAGTGACTTTTAAACTACAAAACTTCAAAGGCTGACTAAATTTTTAGTTCCTGAAATAATACTGGTATCTTGAGTTTTCTTTTAAGAAAAATATGTTCTGCAGTTAAAAACCCGAAGTGCTTTAGTAGGTTAAACTTATGTTCTGCATAAAAAAAAAAAAGTAAAAAAAATTAGTCTTACTAATTACTTACTTTGGAATCTTGGTTTGGAATCTGTTGTTGACTGGAATTCTTCCCCTCTTATCAAGTTCAATTCCCATTTCCTCAAGACCTAGATTTTTTGTAAAAGGACGCCTACCAATGCAAACTAGGAGTACATCACATGTTATTACTTCTGCCTTGCCACCAGCAGCAGCTTCAACACTATAGAAAAATAATAAGCAAAAATGCTAAGCTGTAAACTTGCAGCCTTATCTCTGACCAGTGAATAATATGACCCAGATGGTGACCTACTGACTGGGTCTGGTACCCAAATCACTTCATTCAGCCTGCCCCATGCTTTCTCCTTGCAAGAGTTCAGGAGTAGAAGGGGGAGGAAGAGACAACACCTCTTATTACATTTCTTAACAATTGTTAGAGAGAAATTCAGGGTATATTTTCAATAGCAAGTAGCATGATTTGATAGGCTCAAACCTGTACAGCAAAGTAACTGGTGCTGAATACTTGCCACCCAAAATGTATACACTTTGAGGTGGGGTAGCCCCCATGTATTCTGAGCAAGCTTTCTTCTGGTGCAAGAACCAAACACCAGTTAGCAGCTGCCCTGCATCCCATGCATCCCTCAAGTGCATCTTGTGTTTAATTGCACCAGAACAACTTCAGTTCATGTGCTCTGAGAGCACAAGAACCAAAGCATGGGAAATGAGGATAACTGGAATTGTGTTTCAAAAGCATACTCCTGAACCACATTGAAACTCTAAATGCGGAAAAAGACTACATAGAGATCCAACCCAGCATCAGCATGGCATGTAAAAAAGACCAAATCCTGGACTTTTACAGTGATGGAGGACAGACTACCCCAAGCTACAGCGACAGAGCAAGCATCAGTCACCATATTGAGATTCCAATGAAAAAACATTTAAGCTTATTTTTGTCAAGCTACACCAAGCATTTTCTTAAACTACTGTTCCTGCTTAGAGAATCCATTAACACAAACAGAAGTAGTGCATACTTATGGACTTTTACCAAGCAAATTTGCTTTTTGTGTTTCTATATTAACTGTTCATCTATAACACTTCAAAGGTCATCTATAACACTAAAATACACTCTTAGTGTAGTTTCATTTATTTCTGTTCAAGAGCAGTAATATCTCTGCCATGCTTATTCTATGACAAGAGGACCTTCCAGTAAGTAGCCAAGAATTAATGGCTTGAAAATGACTATGGTATGAACAATCATTATATTCATGCTAATTATACCAGAAGCTAGTATCTTCCATGAAAAGAATGATTTAGAGTTCTGTTTTTATTACTGATCTGATTATAACAATGGTTTTATACCAGCAAGTCCTCAAGTCAATAGAACCTCTCCTGTATAAGCAACCTAGGACTCAATAAACCCAAAATTATGAGCTCTGTAAGTTACAATGGAGGATAAACATTTAACTTCACTAAATAATTAGGTTTAATTCTAAAGACCTTTTTTCCTGTTCTAAAAAGATCAGACTGTTTTTTAAAATTTTTAAATAGGAAGAAGAATATATTTGGCATTCCTTTAGTTTTACGTTAAACACTTACGCTACATCTATTTTTCCATCTGGTCTCTTGGTAGCACCAGTAACTTTGGTGTTCAGTTTAAACTTGAATCCCTGCTTCTGAAGAATACGTTGGAAGTTTTTAGAGATCTCCATGTCAATTCCCATTCCACCAACATGGCCCATGAACTCAACAGCTGTCACATCTGCACCAAGGCGCTGCCAAACTGAACCCTGCAGTCACAACAATACAGGTAAAGAGTTTTTGAAAAGCAGACTTCAGATACTTCTACTCTAATATTTACAACACACTGTAAACTCTTCCAAAGCAGGATAACATGTAACAGCAAAATGACCAGTTTTCACAAACATGACAGCATAAAATAAAACAAGTTCAACTTTCCCCAGCCTTTCCACAAAAAAAAAAACCTTCCATGAACAAATTCAAGGAATTAGAAAGAAAAAAAGTTTAAAGAAATAGTTAACAAAATAACTAAATATAACTCATGTGTGTTTTATAGGTATAGAAGAAATTCAAAATCAAAGAAACTGAAAGGAAAACACAAAGGGAATTGCTTGTGGTGTTCTAATACCACTACTAATTAACCAAAACATTACCACATTAAGGAAATTTTATGCAACAAACGGAACCACTGCTGCTTCTGTCTGTATTTGTAACCTTAACCACAATCATCAGCATCACCAACAAAACCCACGTACATCCTATTTACCTGTAGTTACCCACCAATACAGAATTTCATTTTATTTACTCTTTCCCTGCTTAATGATCAGCAGGCTAAGCAACCAGTAGGCAGACATACACAGTTTCAAGCAGTTGCAAGATCAGCGAATATAAATTCTTTTTTAAACACGTAGGTGTGAGGCAAAAGGACTCAGACCAAGATGAACTACAAAGTCTCCACTCCTTTGCTTGATAGAATATGTACAATCAGATCACATTAAACATCTCTTCAGATTAACTGATAAACACAAGAATTAATCCTGACTTAATGTGAACTTCCCTTGTAATAGGCAGTTCTCTCATCTATACGTAGGCCAGCTACAAACTTCAGTGTACCATCCCCCCAGTTCCCTAATCCTCCAGGAAAGAAAAATAAATCTGCAAGGCCCTGTATGTTCCTCTCTGATTTGCCTGCTTATCTAACTAACTGCAGAACTACTGATCCCACAAACACTCATCCCAGCTTTTCTGGTAAAAAAAGGGAGCTAGCAGGCTATGAAGTCTGAGCAGATTCATTACAACTCACTGCAATGTTAAATCACAGCAACACCACCAAATACAACAAAAAACAGTGCCTTGTTCCTATACAAGTTAAAGACCAAGTGGTTTAAATATCCTCTCACCAGTTCCACACCAATGACTCCTGCACCAATGACAACCATCTTTTCAGGAACCTTTTTCAGTGACAGTGCACCAGTGGATGACACGATATTATCTTCATCAATCTAATGACAAAGAAATGCACAAAGGGAGGTTTACAATCTCTTTTACATATTGTAAATGAAACACACAGAAGGTGAAGTGCAATGAGATGCAAAACATTATTACACATTAAATTGTGTGGCTATGAGACACTGAAAAGGAAGTACAGTTAAGTTCAAATACATACAGTAATTCCAGGGAAGGGAGCAACTTCTGAGCCTGTGGCTATGAGTATGTTCTTTGTATTGATAACTTGTGTGCTCCCATCTTCCTTAGTTGCAGTGACTTGGTTTTTGCCAGTTATTTTTCCAAACCCAGATACATGTACAACCTTTAGTAAACAGAAGGCAGTGAAGTCAGATTCAAATATGTAAGTTAGGCTACATTTCACCTGAAACTCACTAATGCTTAGACATGCTGCTAAAATGTATCTCTGCATCACTATCTGGTACAAATCACAATGCAACTGTATACTATTCTTTTAAGAAGATAAAGAATAAGGCACTGGGCATTTAAAAGTTTTCTGGAAGAGAAGCATTCAAATTTTGCCCTTGTTAAATCAGTCACTCAAATTCATTTATGTGGCAATACGAAAACGCAAAAAGCCAGAAATGCACATCAGAAAAATGGATATACCTCAGTATATAACCCAAACTAACCTTGTTTTGTTTAAATAAATGAGCAATTCCACCTGTTAAGGCCTTCACTGCACTACTCTTCTGTTCCATCATCTTCTCTAGATTCAAACGGATCCCTGTAACTAAGGTTAAAACAAAACAAAACAACTTATTTCAAGCATTGCAGTGTGTTAATATTAAAGGAGCTAACCTCAACACAATTAATAGCTCTGACAAAGAAAGATGTGTTGAATGGCCTACTAAATGCTAAAGGTTACATTCAACAACTGCTGTGTTGAAAAATTAGTATTACACTTTTCAAATACAACTCATCTATCTATTATTCAGAGTTCAAAGAGTAGACACATCCCTAAGCCTCCAAGTAACAGACAACGGATATTATTTGCAAGACTAAAAACTTTCTGACCAGAAAACCATACTAGTCAGATTTGAAAAATTTAATTTACTTCTTGGTGGAAGCCACTTATGTTAACAGGTACTGGCAGTTGTTCTTCACTCACTTTCAATTCCTCTATTAGCAAAATCTTTTCCATGGGCCAAGTGATACAGATGTGAGTTGTTCAGCAAGGCCTAAAGCAGACACACAAAAATGTGAATTTGGACATACGTTCACAAGAATGAATTATTTATTACAAGGAAAAAAATGTATTATTATTTGCAAAACATTCTCACTTTTAAGAAAAAGTTTGACACATATGTATTTGAAAAAATATATTTCAAACACAGAAATTGTACACAATAGCTCTTACTGAAACATTCAATAAAGTTACCTACTTAACATAGAAACAGAAAACTGTTAAATCCATCCCTAGGCTTTTTATTAATTTCACCATAGAAACTGATAATTATTCCATAACCATTAAAAAAAAAAAGGAACAGACTAAGTAAAGGAAAAGAAAGATGATTCTGACTGACTGCCAAAGATACAGAAAAACTGGATGACTAAAATCTACACTAAAATGCCTGTTAAGATTTTAGCCTGTATAGACATGTGCAAGTGAAGTTTTGAGTTGTGCCAAAGTTACTACAACTGCATAGCTAATTGAGTTGGAGCTGGACAGATTTGAGCTAGCTCATGTACATGGATCTTCCAAATTCATAGATAAAAATCAGAATAGTTTTTATAAGGATGGCTATAAATCAGCAGTTTGATATTCAGAACCATGGTAATTGTATTTTGATTAGAATATAATTAAGGCAGGATCTTACTAAGAAAATTGATTTTGTTATAGCCGTCCCAAATACAGAATTATCAGTACCTTTGCAAGGACAACAGTGCAAGTTTGCACAGACTTAAATCTAAAGCAGGCACAGTAAAAGATTCAAAGGACATTTTGAAATACTTGCCTTACACATGCTTGAGTAAAAGTAATACTATCGAAGTAAGATAATTCCAGTTTTATAATTAAGTCTTATCAACTGTCTTTAAAATTAATTTCTCCATTTCATGTAACTATCACAACCCCTAATCTGTAACATCCACCTGACTTAAAGGACACAGCCACCACTTAAGACTTCAGCAACTAGAAAGGGAAAAAAAAAATCCATTTCCATTGCATTACATTGGGTGGTTTTCTGGAAAGGAATATTTGAATCATTTATTATTGCCTTGGTGTACACAGCCACTTTTTAAGGTTATTGCCATTCAACCAAATTCTAGATAGCATTCAAGTTTAACCATGGGTTCAGCAGTATTTTCATAAGAACTTCAAAGGATAAAAAACAAAAAGGGACTTAAGAAGTTAGTTAAATAGATGCTAGCAGAGTTTCAAACTTTCAAGGTAACACTGTGGATTAACACTTTTGAGTGGTGCTTCATTATATTAAGATACTCTGAACTTCATTAAAATTATTAAAATGTTTAGAAAAATGAATATAATTTTTTTTTAAAACTCTTAGTATTTATACTGTATTTTCTCTTCCCATACTAATGGAATCTCTTGAGCAAAAGTATTAGAAATAGCAACACAGGAGGGATCTTGTTAAGAATATTATGTCTGTTACTACAGCCATTACAAACCTGGCATTAGCAGCGTCTTCCTTCACCTGCTGGGTGCTATTGAGGCAGATTGCCCAGCAATAGCACTGGCCTTACAAAGGCCTAGGTCTGAAATTACTCCAAACTAGATTGACAGTGTCAAATATAAGGTTCTTATTAATTTCTTCCTGCTTCTCCTTTCTTTCAGAGCACATGTGTTGGACTCTCCTCCTTCTCTCCACACACGCACTACCAGCCTCACCCCTCCAGGCCATTTTGTACCCTTACATTCATCTTGAGAAACTCCTTCCTAAACTCCTTCCAAGTGAAGTACATCATGTCAATTGTTTTTAATGAAGTTATGACAAATTACATACACTTACCTTGGATGGAATACATCCAACATTCAAGCAGGTTCCCCCTAACGTTGCATTTTTTTCTACACAGACAGTCTGAGGAAAAAGAACAGAGGAAAAGAAAGAATTTTTTAACAATATTATGCCACCATTTCCTTTTAGCCTGTCTCACAATTTAGAACTGATGACAGACAGTTGTCTAGTAATTCTACCTCTACAAGTGTGTCATTAATTTCAGTCCTAGATTTTGCAGCTCATATTTCCTCTCCTTCATTTTTTTCCTAACTTAAAACCCACAAAATAGCTCTTCACAACAAAATTCTCTACCAAAAGACATCCATATTTCCCACTGCACCATTCATACTTTCATACAAGCTTAAATGCTGTCCTACTACAAAAGCCTACAAAGTAAATAATAAATACAACACTCAGTTCAGTGAAGAATGTTCCCCTAACAATTATAGAAAAAAACCTGCAAAAAGCAAAAAATGTAAATCGTGAAGATTCATAAAACAAGAAAACAACATATAAGTGAACTAGCATAGACTAAAATGAAGCAATCTTTTCTTTAAAGAAAACAGAATAGAACCTCCAAGCTACAAACATTTACTCCCACTGCTACAAAGTTGTGACAATATCTATAAAGAAAGAAAAAATAAAAATCAAGTAAAGCAGAAACAAACAAAAATAAGATCAATACCAACAGGGATGGAACATATTTCATTTCCTTCTCGTTAAATCGACATCAAGGTGTGCAAAGGACAAAACCAACTGCCAAAACCTCATATAAAAACAGATCACTTGGAGAGAGAGTATCATATACCATTTTTATAGAAGCAAAGGAATTAGCATCTTCTTCTTTGGACAGTGCACACATATTCAAAATAATTGTTCCTTGGCTTACATTCTTAAGAGCTCCAGTCTGCTGAGAGGCAACTACCCAGATGGAAGTCTTTCACAATTTCTTTAAATTCTGCTTTTTTGCTAAGATAGGGATGATGGTAACATGAAAAGCAGAATTCACCAAATCAAATCACAGGAAAATTTTGAAGCATGCTGATCCCCTACCTCCCCTTCCTCTTTTTTTAAGCACATGAATACAAGAAACACGACACAAGGGCTTTAAAAGCTACACCATGGATCAAAAAGCACCAGACTGCTCCTACCTGTACCCAATAAGGACATTCTACCTCATACACTTTACAACAACTTCATTGACAAGGCCAAGGAAAGCTTTTGGAAAGCCAGTACCCAGAGAACATTGGTGGCAGTAACACGGAATGCTATGGTGGTGATACACAGACTCAATGCTTGTGCTAGCAGAAACAGCACTAAAATTGAAAGTTAAGAACTTCAGCAGAGCAGAATCAGATTCTTCCATGGATGGCGTAACTATCTTTTTGTCAGTCTGCTAAAAACATCTCCTTACATTCTTCAAGGATGTCCAAAACATTCTACATGTTTATTCAATGCTACTGGTAACATACGCAAGTATGTCCAAGAATTTTCCCCTCTATGACTAGCTGTTTCACTGTGTTCCACTAGTGAAACAGTGTAACAGAATTATATTTTGCTATGATGAAAAACAGAATCCAGGGGACTTTTTAACCCCCTTGTATATGGTATCCTATTGTTAATCACAGATACAAAGGACTCAAGGACAGCATTATTTTAAGAAAAGCTGATATACAGCCAGCCACAAAAACAGCTTTACAATAATCAAACGTGAACGTACATGGCAGAAGGCCACAATCTTAATTAAAACCTGTAGTACTGAGCATCATTTTGTCTCCAGTACTATTAGCTCAGTAACAACATACATCTAGAAGCAAGAGTACTTATTATGACAAAAATAATAATGCACAAAAATGCATAAAGACAACTCAATTACTTGCACTGGGTCACAGGCAGATGTACAACTTAATGTAATCTCAAACATTTATATTTTCGTACAGTTACACATTAGAAGGCATAAAGATACCCAAAAAGACATCAGGGACACCCAGCTGTGGGAGTACTGACCAATGAAAGACTACACTCAGAATTACAGACAAATTCAGTTTGAAGGGACCTCCTGTGGAGGCCATCTAGTCAAAACTCCTTCTCCAAACACAATCAGCATCAAAGACATTGCATCCAGCTCTGGGGCCCTCAACACAAGACAGATGTGGACCTGTTAGTGCAAGTCCAGAGGAGGCCACCAAGTTATCACAGGGCTGGAGCTCCTCTCTTATGAAGGCAGACTGAGACTTGGGGTTCTTAAGCCTGGAGAAGGCTTGGGGGACACCCTACAGCAGCCTTCCAGTACCTAAGGGGGGCATGCAAGAAGGCTGGGGAGGGACTTTTCACAAGGACATTTAGTGACAGAAATGGGCTTTTGAAGGAGGGTAGATTTAGATCAGCTCCTTGAATTCTTTACTGTGAGGGTGATCAGACACTGAACAGGCTGCCCAGAGAAGCCATGGGTACCCCACCCCTGAAGCGTTCAAGGCTGGGCTGGATTTAGAAGGGTCTCTGAGTAATGTGATCTAGTGAAGGTGTCCTTGCCCATGACAAGGGAACTGGAACAAGACAATCTTTAACGTCCCTTCCAACCGAAACCATTCTGTGATTCTATGATGTACCAGGTGGCTCAGGGCCTTGTACAGCCAAGTTCTGAAAACACTGAAAGATGAAGACTACATGCTGCATGGGTCCCTATTCTAGTGTCTCACTGGAACTCATCAGCAGGAGTTCTTGCCGTTAATGAGGCGGTAAAACCAGCTCATTTTGGTCATGAAGTTTATTTTTCATAATTTAGAAGCATTGTGACATATCAAACAGCAGAAACACTCTCAAGACTGCTAGCACCACCTTCTCCGAGTTCCAGTTAATTAAGAAAATAATAATGCAGCGCCAAGAGAGTTAGTTGGTCTCACATTAAGGAGTGAAGGCAAAAAAATACCCTGCTGAAGTCACATTCTCTATTTTTTTAAGTTTAAAAATATCTGAAATATATTATACACATACAACTCCCATAATACTTAATGAAATGACACACCACTAGTACACATCAGACACAAACTGCCTCTTTTGAAAGGCATTCAAAGACAACAGGCAGAATAACAGAGATGAACATAAATATAACTAAGATACTACAGTGTTTCTACACACATTACTTCCGCCTCTAAAATTCCCACATGGCAATGGTATTCCTCTACTCACATTTAAAAAGCGTATCAGATGAATATGGCTTTTCCCCTTTTGAGTTCCCTCAGTCTGTTCTTCTTTTCCAGTGGTCTTTTTGTCAGTCACTGCCTATTTTTCCCTTTTTTGAGAGAAAAATTCCTTCCTAGCACTGTTTTCCCACCTTCTCTTTCACAAGAGTACGAGCCCACCTCAAATATCAGTTCCAACCAAAAGCAAGCTGTCCTGAGCAGCTCTGTCAGTAGCAGGGCTATAGGGAGTAATATGGTCACATCTCCATTTCAAATTCTGCAAAATCTGGGTAAGCAAGGTACAGAAAGATTAACCAAAGATGTCAACAGCATCTGGTGGCCCAAGATGTGACAGAAGAATTACAGTGTCACACAGACACCCTTCAAGTTCACCTGGATCACTATCCTGCTATCTGAATGAGGCCTCACCTTAAATCCAAGCTGAGCTGCTTTGATAGCAGCAACATACCCTCCAGGTCCAGAGCCGATAACTGTGACATCGGCATCAACTGAAACAGAGAACATGTGAGTTACTTTTTTTCAGCAAAATAACTGCATAGTAAGAATTATGCAAGTTAATGAAGTAGGTTTAGATAAAGAAGTTACACTGCATATCTGAAAGTAACTTTCTGGACACAGGGAAAGGTTGTGTAGAGGTATTTATTCCACTAGAAAAATAACTAGTCTTAAACTTCACAAGGAAAATAATGTAAAATGACATGAAAAAACTGAATTCCTCATCCCTCTTGCTCTAAAGTCTTTAAGAACTTAACCCATGATGTCTCAACAGTTTATTGTAACATTTTTTCCAACACAGCTTCTATTGACGTTTAGCACAAAAGATAAATGTTTACTGAATGCCACAAAATCAGTAATATATAAAGGAGAAAACATGGCTGCAATAGGTATCTACGCAACCTCTACTGCTTATAAAGCAGTGGAAGCTACGAACTTTGTACGAAGCATATCTTGTAACCACAATCTCCTTTAGAATATTAACATAAGAACAGTGATGGTAGAGTTCAACTTTTATTTACAGCTTTAACTTGAAATCAAATAATGCAAATAAACCATGATTTTTCATCTAAATCTCCACCGTGACACGGATTTCACCTGGAAGACTGATTTCTAAGTTTGAAGTATTGCTTTGGTTTTTTGTGGGGGTTTGGGTTGGTGGGGGTTTTGTCCAAAAAAGGTTTTTCACAATTAATTACCTTGATCGGCATAGGACCTTTGTGGGACTGCACAAACTCCCTGAAGACCATGATGAATCCTATCAAAATGGCTTCTCTAGAAAGGGGAAAAAAAATAAAAAGAACCCCTTCATTTTAAAAGTTTATGTCTATCCTCGAGGTTCAATAAGTATTCAGACACACACAGACGAACACACAGTTACTGTCATCAGTAAACCAAAACAGGAATAGCATGACTGAAGCAGACACAGTAAGCCCTAACTGGAACAAGAGGCAGAAGTTACTCTGCCACGTACTGCTCTGTCACCTCAGTCTGTCATCACACCTGTTTTCAGGTCAGCCTCACCTCAGGCTGACTCTAATTACAAAACTTTCAATTCTTTATATGGGCTCTCAAACCACATAATGACATAAATTAGACATCCATAGGAGTTTATGAAGAGTCTTGTTCTGTAACCATCCCTTTCAGTCACTTCCTATGAACAGGCAGCTGTATCTCACAGGAGATGGGGCGGGGATAAGGTTTTTTAACCTTTATGAAAAGTTAATGGGACAGCACAAAACAGCTGTTACAGGGCCGATCACCCTGTAACTGGAGTAGAAGATGTCCCTGGAAATATCTGCGTGGTCCCCGGCACCACAGCCCAAAAGCCGTAGTGACAGCGGCGCTTTTCGCAGCCACCACGACCGCGGCCTCCTGCGGGCCGGGGCACCGGGGGACCTGCAAAGACAACCCACACAGCAACAGGGAGGCTGGTTCCTGCCGCTCACGGACCCTGAGGGCCGCCCGCGGCCGCCGAGTCCGCTCCGCACGGCCGAGCGGTGAGGGAAGGGGACAGTGGGGCGGGGAGGGGAGCGCAGCCAAGGCCCGCGCCTCAAGGCGCCACTCCGGCCCCGCCCGCCCTCATGCACACCCCCGGCGGGGTGAGTGGGCTGAGGAATGCCCAGGCCCAAGCTACCCGATGCGGCTCCCATCCCTCGTCCCCTCCCTTCCCCTCGCCCCGCCGGTGCCGTACCCGAGAAAGCGCGCAGGAG
>VZRN01011464.1:2011803-2070170 GCA_013397935.1 Dasyornis broadbenti
CGGGGCCGGGGGCGGGACCAGGCGGGCACAGGAGCCAGAGGGCTGGGAGGAGCTCTGGGGTTGATCGTGGCCAGACCCAACCTGGGCTCCTGGAGCAGGTGGCGCGGGAGCACATCCAGGCGGGTTCGGAATGTCTCTAGAGAGCGAGACTCGACGACTGCGCTGGGCAGCTGTTCCAGTGCTCTGCCACCCTCAACGTAAGGAAGTTCTTCCTCATGTTGAGGTGGAACTTCTTGTGTTTCAGTTTGTGACCATTGCTCCTCATCCTGTCGCTGGGCACCACTGGAAAGAGTCTGGCACATCCTCTTGGCACCCATCTTTGAGATATTTATAGAATCAGAAAATCACAGAATATGCTGAGTTTGAAGGGACCCATCAGGATCCAACTCCTCGCCCAAGAGTCACACTATGTGCTTGACAGCATTGTCCAAACACTTCTTGAACTCTGTTAGGCTTGGTGCTGTGACCAGTTCCCTGGGGAGTTTGTTCGGTGTTCAACCACCCTCTGGGTGAAAACTTTTTTCTGTTACCCAGCCTAAACCTTCCCTGACTCAGCTTCATGATGTTTCCTCAAGTCCTATAACTGATCACAAGAATGAAGAGATTGGTACCTGCCCCTCTACTTCCCTTCGTGAGGATGTTGAAGACCACAATAAGGTCTCCCCTCAGTCTTCTCCAGGCTGAACAAACCAAGTGACCTCAGTTGCTCCTCATACGGCTTCCCCTTCAGAACTTCACCATATGTGTTGCCCTCCTCTGGATGCTCTCTAACAGTTTAATGTGTTTTTTAATATTGTGATGCTCAAAACTGCTCCCAAGATTCAAGGTGTGGCTGCCCCAGTGCAGAGCAGGGCAGGACAGTCCCCTCCCTTGCCCAGCTGGAGATGCTGTGCCGAATGCATCCCAGGACATGCTTGGCCCTCCTAGCTGCCAGGGCACACTACTGACTCATGTTCAACTTCCCATTTATATGTATTGATGAGATCTCTTCTCAGTCTTCTCTTGACTAAGCCGGCCCAGCTCCCTCAGTCTCTCCTATTAAGACAGATGCTCCAGTCCCTTAATCATCTTTGTGGCCTCTGCTGGACCCTCTCCAGGAGCTCCTTTCTTCTCTTGTACTGAGGAGCCCAGAACTGGACACAACACTGATGTGGCCTCACTACGGCCCAATAGAGGGAGAGGACCACTTCCCTGGACCTGCTGGCTACACTCTTCCCGTTGCACCCCAGGATACCGTTGGTCCTCCTAGCAGCAAGGACACACTGCCAGTTCATAATCAACTTGTCACCCACCAAAACCCCAAAGTCCTTCTCAGCAGAGCTACTCTCAAGTAGGTCAGACTCCAATCTGTCCTGGTAATTGGGAGCTCTTGGACCCACCTGGCACCAAAGTGAACCCCAGGGTGGGCAAAGCAGTTCCCAGACCCACACTGACTGGATCAGAACAATACCTGGGCACAGGTGGAGAAAGGGAAATTACGCATTTCAGATGGAAACTTCTTCCATCTAATTGACAGTGAAATGCACATTAATTAAATTTTTAAAAGTGATGCATATAATTTGGGCCAAAGTTGCAAGATGCTTGTATAGCTTGAGTTATAAGATACCTATATAACCTGAATAATACCTATATATATATATCAATGTAACCTAAATCATAACTTTCTATATCAATATAACCTGAATCATACTTATATATATATATCAATATAACCTGAATTATAACTTTCTATGCAATGTACTGGCTATTATATCGTTAACTGGGTGCTTCATGCTAAATGGGAAAAAACACACCCTCACCAACTGGATAGTTTCAAAAATGGACAAGCGCTGATGAAAAACTGGCAAAGGTGAAGGTGAGGCTGATAAGCCACAGAAAGAAGACTCTAAAGTGGTTAGAAGCGAAATGACTAAGGAATACCATAACTGCGCATGCTCCGAAGACAAAGTTGAAAAGTTCAAGTGCGAGGAAGACCTTGAGCCTTCATGACAAGCAGACCCTCAAGACCACCGAACTGGGGAGGCACAAGCGCAGTGCAAAGGATTACCTAATAACCATGAGCTCATGTTATGTAAATCAATTCTAGCACATATGTGATGACATAGTAATACTTAGCATTATTTTCTGTACAAATAAACCTCAGCACTTGACAAAGGCAAGTGAGTTAGGTGGAAAGATCCCCCTCACTTCCAGCACTGCAATAAACAAATGCCTGCTCTATAGACACCGGTTTATGGGGTTTTATTTCTAGCCTAACTTTCGGGCATCAAAATATTAAAAAATGTAAAATCTAAGGTATTTATTTTTGGAAAGACTTTCAAGTGACTTGGAATAATTGTTTGCAGTTTATTTAATCAGAAAAAAAATGAACTAGAATATTCTTGAGAATATTCTTGAGCTAGAATATTCTCTAGTAGAAAATTCTTCTTGAGAAGAGATTTCTGCGAGAGGACCTCATCAATGTATATCAATATCTAAATGGAGGTGCCAAGCAACACGATAAGAGGCAATGGGCAGAAACTGACGCACAGGAAGTTCCACTTGAATATGAAAAAGAACTTCTTTACTGCCAAGTTGACCATGCACTGGAACAGATTTCCCAAAGAGGTAGTTGAATATCTCTCTCATTGGAAATATTCAAGAACCTTCTGGATGAAATCCTGTACAATGTGGTCTAGGACAACCCTGCTTAAGCAGGGAGGTTGGACCAGATGATCCACTGTAGTCCCTTCCAATCTGTCTGATTCTGTAATTCTGTGACAGTGAAATGTACATAAATTCAATTTTTAAAATATTCAAAAAGATAAAATCTAAAATATTTAATTTTGGAAAGACTTTAAAATGTCTTGGTGTCATGGTTTAGCTTGGCCCAGGTTTTTCTAGTGGAGGTAGCCCACAAAGATGGCTCCTCGGTGAAGCTTCTTGAAGCCTTCACCGAGGAGGTGTCCAGCTCTGAGGTGATGGACATGCTGCTGGCCAAGCCTGGGCCAATTAGAGATGCTGGTTACACCTCTGTGAAAAACATATTTAAGACGAAATCAAAACAATGGGTGCACGCACTTTTCCTTAGCCAGAGGAGGAGGAGTAGGTGAGAGTATGTGAGGGAAAACAACATGGAGAGACCAAGGTCAGTGGAGAAGGAGGGGGAGGGGGAGCTCCAGGCGCCGGAGCTCTGCAGCCTCTGCAGGCCGTGGTGAGGCCCATGGTGAAGCAGGGGGTGCCCCTGCAGCCCATGGGGGCCCACGGGAAATGCTGAGATCCACTTGCCCCAAAGCGAGTGGATACCCTGAAAGTGGCCGTGGTCCAGAGGGAGTCCTAGTGGAGAAACAGGCCTTGACTTGCACCCTGAGACTGAACTGAGTGTCCCACATGGAGTGGGTGGGTGCCTGAGAGAGAGAGAGAGAGAAGCCCAGCAGAAGTCCAGTAAAGAGAAGAAGCCTTGCTCCCGAGATGGAAACGGCCTGGCTCAGAGGTCTGTACCCCGTGGAAGATGGACCCCACGCCGTAGCAGTTTTGGGGAGACTGCTTGCCTGTGTGGGGACCAGCGTCACTGTAGCAGTGTCGGGCAGGCTGCCGACAGTGAGACCCATGGCTACGCAGAGGAAAAGAGCCTCTCGCCGGGCAGGAGAAGAAGATCTGGGTGATGAACTGACCTACTCCCCTCCCCCCATGCCTTGTTCCCTTGTGCAGCTGCTGGGAAGGAGGGAGGGGGGTGAGCAGAGAAATGGTGGCCTTGAAGGGTTTATTTTACTTCTCATTTACTCCTCTGACTCTGTTAGTAATACATTAGATCACTTCGCAACCTAAGTTAGTCCTGTTTTGCCTATTTTAAGTGCGTCTTCTCCCAGGTTTCCTTATCTCAACTCATGAGCCCTGGGTGTGGGTGTGTTAATTTGGGGGTACCTGGCATTTGGCCAGGCTCAAACCATGACACTAGGAATAATTGTTCCCTATTTGTTTAACTAAGAAAAGAATTGAACTAGAATATTGAGACATTTTTTATAATTAACATAGTTTAATTTAATGCTCTTTATATTTTTCTAGACCTTTTATTTTCTTCTAGAAAATAAACTGTATTCTAGAATAATAAATTGTACACTCTACAATCCTCTGTTACATGCACTTCAGCACATCAGAATTTTAAAACTTAAATCCTTCACTGCCTGTGGGAGAACAGCAATGGGCCAAGACCATTTTCCATCTATATTGAATTCTACCTAATTTATAGATACAGTATTCTGTTCAATTTATGCTAAAAACACCTAAATATGGCTTTAGGTAAGGAATATGCAACATAAATCATACTATTGATTGCTCATCTGACCTGAAATTGAAAATATTTTCTGTGAAAAAGAGTTCTCAAATTTTCTAGAGGTACTTTCCAATTTCTTGCATATGTCAGTATTTCCTTCAGGGGGCAGCGTTCTACTATTTCCCACACAGCCAGGGAAAACGGAAAGGCCCTGTTCAGAGGGCAGAATTCCTCTTCTGCCTTTGTACATAAGGATTTCTCTGATCGGCCCTTCAGCAACGCTGGGAACTGTATGTACCCAATATGTTGACAACTGAACCCCTGTTGGTTAGAGCGTGGTGCCAATAATGCCAAGGTTGTGGGTTTGATCCCCATATGGGCGGCCATTCACTTAAGAGTTGGACTTGGTGATCCTTGTGGGTCCATTCCAACACAGAATATTCTGTGATTCTAATGAGAAAGCATCCCAGAGTCCCTGATACTTGCAGGAATAGTATCATGTCCCCATCATTTCCTCCCACCCTCACTAATGAGGCAACCAAAGAGAATAACCCCCCAAACTGCTTCAGCTGTAGCTAACTGGAAGTATTCAACCAACATGTTTTAATACTCCGTGGCCTCCCAGCCTTGGTGCACAGACTGGAGCCCTCCCCTCTGCTCAGGCAGCACGTGAATATTTCTAGGGAAATTATGGATTTTTCCATAAGACCATGTCCTGCAACAAGAAATGACAGGAGGCTCTGAACGGTGGTTACTGTGGCCACTGAACGGAAGGCAGCTTGTGTGGGGATTGCTTCAGCACCCAGGAGTAGCAAGAGGGTGTAGGGGGCCAGGGGAATGCAGGAAGCATCAAAGTGTGTCTCAGTGGATGGGGACAGTGGGAAGGCAAAGGGGCACATGGGGAATGCATGGTTAGACACCTCCATGCCATTCGCCCCAGTCCTGGTAGCCACCTCTGAACAGCCTTGCCCATTAACTACATGTCCCTTGGGGTCATGGTGGCTGGGACCAATGTTCTGAACCTTCCTGGGAACTCTGCTGAAGTTTGGAGATTGTTAAAATTCTTTTTTTGAGGTTTTACATCTCTGACTAATAAAGATTATAAAGACAGTGGATTGCCTGTAGAACTGTGATACTTGTAAACCATGGACACCTGAGCACTTTTTGTTCTCTTGCTCCTGGCATGACTCTACCTCACTTTGCTTTGGTTGTGGCATGCCTTTCATGAACACAGAGGTTACAGTACCTGTTTACACTCTCACTTTTTATTGCATCTGTGAGTACTCATGAAATGTCCCCTCACAGCAAAGCAGGCTCCCAGGATTCCACGTATTTGTGGAGGAATCTTGCCAGCAAGAGGGGGGACGTGATCCTTCCCTTCTGCTCAGCGCTGGGGAAACACAGCTGGGGTTCTAGGTCAAGCTCTGGGCTCTCCAGTACAGGACAGACACAGACATGCTGGAGATATGCAAAGAGCCATGGAGATGACAGAGGGGCTGGAGAACCTCTCCTGTGAGGAAAGACTGAGTGAGCTGGGACTGTTCAGCCTAGAGAAGAGACGGCTCAGGGAAATCTCTTCAATATGCACAGATACCTGAAGGATGGAGCTGGCCTCTTCTCAGCTGTGCCCAGTGACAGAACCAGAGATAGTGAGTGCAAAGTGAAACACAGGAGGTTCTCTCCAAACACTTATTTTACTGTGAGGGTGACTGAGCACTGGTACAGGCTGCCTGGAGAGCACTGGTACAGGTTGTGGAGTCTCTCTCCATGAAGATTCTCAAAAGTCATCAAGACATGGTGCTGGGACACTAGCTTTAGGCAGCCCTGCTTGAGAAGAGAGTTGGATCAGATACCTCCAGAGGTCCCTTCCAACCTCAACCATTCTGCAATTCTGTGTTAGGGAAAAACCTGCATCATGAAGTCTCATGGTTATTTGCCCTGCGAATAAAAGGCAGCTCTGTCTTGGAGCCAGAGAACAGCTGCTGGCACAGGCTGAAGTCAGCAGAGGGCAATATGGCTGCACAGACTAACAGAGTTGCAAGGTTGTGTTAGAGAGAAGTAGAGCTTTCTATTTCTTTGAAATACTGAACACTGAAATTTTGCATACATACCTATGCACATATGTTTATTTGTACACATCAAGATTATCAGTCTAGACAAACTATTACATTAGATCTGACTTGTGAAAATATCTACCACCTTCCATTCAAGGACTGGATGGTGGCCATCAGTGTCTTGTACCTTGCAAAGCCGTAATTAACAAAACAAATTTTCAGATTATTCCTCCTCTCTTTGGTAAATCCTTATGGTAAACTCCTCTCTTTGTGAGAGGGGGCACCATGGCAGGGCAAAGTATATCAGAAAGAGACAGGGGTGGCATTTTGTTTTGTATCCTTGTTGAAAGCAGGGCACTGTACTGCTTTCCAGACTGCTCAGCTTACTGCTCTTCATAGAAAAGCTTCCTATCACTCAAGCAGTAAAGCAAGATGAGAAGTGTAAAGAAAGTTACAGCAAGACAATGATCTCTGTTTGAGGTTCTGCATAAATATGTTGTATAAATAAGAAAGACAGCAAGTGAAACTGGGCCAGATGCAAAATAGCAGCATGCCTCAGATTCATTGAAAAGGCAGGACAAAGTATATCAGGAGACCTGGTATGTGCTCTGTTCTGCGGGTATTTTACAAAGATCTGTGGCTCCCAGATGCTTACAGGAGAGTTAAGCAGTCAGGGCATTCCTCTGCTAGATGGACCTCTAAAGGAGTACACGTAGGCAAGAAGGGACTGGGGAGCTTGAAGCATTTTCAAGTCAAAGAGAAGTTCAAACTGAATCACAGACCCTACAAAAGGTACCAGAGCTGGTGCTAGTGACAAGACACATTTGGGTTCTCTCACACCACCTGGTGAGCACAGAAAAGGGCACTTATTCCAGGCTGAATGCTTACATGCTAAAGACCTTGCCACATACCATGGTTAAACACCCAGCACCCTGCTCCTGCCAATGGCTTGTGGGTGAGGTGAAATCCAGCTGCCTCACCTGACGGAGTGACAGTTCTTTGCATTTAAATGTTAGACACCTAGAGAAGCTCTCCTCCTAAAGCAAGTATCCAAATTCCCTGCGTGGTCAGCAGGTGTCTGAAAATAAGCACCCAAGAGATTTTATCTGCCTGCCTTATATGCCTGCACCAAGGCCAAGACAATCTTCCTTGTGGCCTTCAAGGATTCCTGCCTCTGCTTTTACTGCGCTACAGGGAAAGTAAGCAATCATTGCAGGACTTGCTGCAGCTGTCAGGGCCGGACATCTGGTTTGGCAGGTCTGGTAGAAAGCTTGTCATCTGGGCTCTTGTGGTAGATGCAGAAAGATTGGCAAATTTAGAGGGTCAATCATCCTGTCCCAAGGTGGGTGTCCAGGATTGCCCTCCAATGGCCAACTGTAGTGCTGCCATATGCTGAGCAGAGAGGGGACACAGATGACCTACACGAAACATCTGATTTTGACACAGTCATGATGAGAAAAAAGCTCACTCCATTAATGAAGGAAGGCCTCCAGAGGCCTGGAGAACTTGGGCATCTCAGGCTGTTCAATTGGGTCCTGCCCTCAGCACCCCTGGGACACAACTCTGTTGCTGCCCCTCAAAAGAGGCAGAGATGAACCTCCCTTTAGTCATAAGTTTGCTTAACTTTATCAAGTTTGTGCACAGAATGACAGTGGGAGGTCTGTGTCTGATGTCCTTGCCTCCTGCTTCCTTCCATCCAACATTCTTCTGGGTAGCAATTATTTTGCAATAGCAGTGAGTGGCTTTGCATATCAGTAACTTGTTGTACCTTGTAAAATTCTGTTCCCTGCATATTACACTTGTGAAAATCTGTGACTTAATTAGAAAGGAGATTATGGATCAGGCCAATGCATTATATGAAAGCCTGGCATGTTCATAGGAAAAAGTCAGTGTTCTTTCTAGCAGGTTACGCAGAAAATAATTCACTGCAGGATAAAATTTCCTAGTGCCTATAATTCAAGGTCTTTACAGTGAGAATTAGAATGATATATTATTGTTATCTCCCTTTTTCTGTGCTCGGTTTATCATGCCAATTTAAAGTTCTTTATAAGCATTCATACCAGAGCTGATCATAAAGTGCCAAGTCATTTTCACAGACCAAAAATCCCCGCTTTCATTTGTTTTAAGATTCCAATTACATTTTCAACTTTGCAATAAAAATCAAACCAAAAACTACAAATATTTTATATTTCTTAAACACCTGTAAAATCAATTTGTTCTATTGTTGTTGGAAAACATGTAAATATAATCTGAGGTGGAAAGTTTCCACACAAGTTTTCATGTTAACTAAAGTCTCAGTTTGTCCTCAAACAAGGACATTAAAAATGCAACAACTGTGCAGTACTTAATTTTCTTCAATTCCAAAATCTCTGTCAAACACACGATTCACTCACAGACACCCCTCAAGAGATATATATTACATCAAAGAAATGGTACACTTCTCCTCTGGGGATAGGTTTTCTCATGCTTTGCTCTCCTAATTCAGGACTTGAACTTAAAACCCCTGAACAAGAAGGGAGAAGTTGTGCCTAGCAGGAAATTTTGCACCAGGAAGCAGTGACATTTTTTACTCCTACAGAAAATCTTTGAAGTAATAAATTCCCATTGTTAGGTAATCTTGGCTTTATGAAAGTCAAAGTTCTCCCTGAAGCATAATGATATTGTGCATCTTGGAAGTTTCTCAGTGATAAAAGGGTGATAAACATAGTTTTATTCCTGCATCATCACTCACTGCAGTGTTGAGGTTGTAAGCACTGTACAGCAACCGGACGGGAGAGTGTCCTGATCTAGCACAGCAAATCAACTGACACCATGAAAATCAAAGTGCATTGCCACATGCTAATCTGCAGTTTGCCCTTTAAGAACTGTAATTGAAAAAGACTAGTTATATTAACATTAATGTTTGTTTGTGATAGTGTGTACTAATCTGTTAATGTAGGACATTGGAAAAAAATTGTGCTGCTGGGAGGTACCAACCTCATGCCACAGCATGGGCTGGGTTCTAGCTGGTGAGAAAGTGCTCTTGCTCTGGAGAAATGGGGCTGGTGGACACCAAACTGACCATGAGCCAGCAGAGTGCCCTGGCAGCAATGAAGGCCAACAGTTGCATGAGCCAGCAGGACAAGAGGGGATGACTTCCCTCTATTCAGTGCTTGTAGGTCTGTGTCTAAAGGTCTGCATCCAGTATTGGCTCCCCAATGCAAGAAAACACGGGGATAAAGGGCACAGGCACAAGTTGGAACACAGACACTGTGCCCTTTTTCTGGGCACCCATCCAGCTATCCCCAAGATTATCTAACCTGCTCTTAAGGAATCCCAAGGAAATTTTAGAATGCTGTTGGCTACTTACTCCTCCATTCTAGTACCATCATCACTAGAAAATTTCACACCTATGTTGGATCTACCCTGGGCTGGTTACTCTGTCAGAGAGAACATTTTATCAGTTGGGTACAATTTGTTCTTATAAAGAGTCTGTTCAACCTTGCTTATCTCTTTATTGTCTTAAAGGTGCTAAAATTTCACTATTCCTCCACTCTAGTATCATCATAATTTGAAAATTTCACATCTACTTTGGACCTACGCTAGGTTGGTTACCCTGTCAAAGAGAACATTTTATCAGTTGGGTACAGTTTGTTCTTGTAAAATGTCTGTTCAACCTTGTTCATTTCTTTATTGTCTCAAAGGTGCTAAAATTTACATAGAAGTGTTCAAGTAGTCTCATATTCCCTTGGTCGTCCTTTCTCTTTCAGTTAAAAATAAAGTAAATCCTTTCACACTCAGCAAGACTGAGTCCAGGTCTCTGAAAAGAGTCAGAGGATGCTTCTCTGAGTCCAGGATGTATTTCATCAAGTCCTGCCAACGTAGGAGCCTTTACCTGCAGTTTGTAAGCAAAAATTTTATATACACATTTTTGTAAGGATATATAGGATAGAGAAAGAAGAGGTTAAATAATATTCAGACAGTCTAGCATGGTTTATGACAATTCTCTCCCCTAAGGGTTGGTGTTTCAGCAATGAAGAAATGTAAATTTGCTGGTAGTAAAACAACATCAAGCCAAATGTTGCCTGAAACTAACTGTGCATAAGTATAAGAAAAGGAAGGATAGAAAAAGAAAGTAAGAGGAAAAAAAAAAGAGGGTTAAACCAAATCAAACCAGCATGACTTGCTTCACAAAGTGAACAAACACAGAGGCAAGAGTTATCTCTATTGTAACATCTAGCACATTGTAGTGGTTTTAGCTGGAAAAGAGTTTCTTCATACTACCTCGTGTGGGGCTGTGTTTTGGATTTGTGATAGAAGCAGTGCTGATAACTCAAGGATGTTTTCTTTATTGCTGAGTTGTGCTTGCACAGTGTCAACGCCCTTTCTGTTTCTCACAACACCCCATCAGCAAGGAGGCTGGGAATGCACAAGGAGTTGGGAAGGACACGGCTGGTACAGCTGACCCCAACTGACCAAAGGAATCCTCCATGCCATATGGGGTTGTGTTGAGCAACAAAAGCTGGGGGAAGAAGAAGAAAAGTGGGACATTTGGAGTGATGGCATTTGTCTTCCCCACGAACCATGACACATGATGGAGCCCTGCTTTCCTGGGAATGGCTGAACACCTGCCTGCCCATGGAAAATGGTGAATGAATTCCTTATTTTCCTTTGCTTGTGTGTGCAGCTTTTGCCTCACTTATTAATCTGTCTATCTCAACCCCCAGGCTTTCACACTTCTATGCTTCCAACATCCCACCAGATGGAGGAGTGATCAAATGGCTGAGTGGGGCTTAGCTGCTGGCTGGGTTTAAACTACAACATACTGCAAATAGGAGTGGATTTATACAGCAAAGCAGTTGGTGCTGAGGACCTGAAATCCACATTTCTGTGTTCTTTCTTTTTTTTTAACTGTAACTAAATGTTGAACTCCCCTTTGCAGCTGCTCCTGGATGCACATCTGGAGCACATCTTTCCATTCATTCCTATCGCTGGGAATCTGGTTCATGCAGTTTGTAGCTGTTCATGCAACCCAAAGCAGAAGAATAGGAAATTATCAAAAGATTTGTGTTCTGAATCAACACACTGATGTAGATGTTCCCAATAAGAATGCAGGAGAAGGCTGCAGGTGCTCAAATAAAATAAATCCATGGCCAAAAGTTAGAAATGGCACTGAAAGAGAAGAAGTAATTTAGAGAGAGATTCAAAATCATGTACTGGCTCACAACCTACACTTTTTAAAAGTGCAAACATAGCAGAGAAGATGATTCTGATAGATTACTCATACTGATGCCACGAAAGGAAAGAACAACAATAATAAGATCATTATTCTAAACTGACACAAGACTATCTTTAGTGGTTTACTAGATACCTAATGTTAATTAATATTCCTCCCTAGCCAGCCTTAATAATGATTGAAGCCAAAGATGTGAACTTCACCTTCCTTTCTGTTCTCTATCTTAGCACAAGTTCTCATTAATTGCCACTAACACATTATCACGGAGATGAGCTAGGAGCTGTCTGGAAAGTTGGAGTTTTTTCCCACTGTTTAGGGTCTCCAACTGAGTGCAAAGCAGCCAGTGCTGGGATAGCAGGAGTGAGAAGAAGGTAGGTCCCAGCCCTACAGCAAGGGAAGGCCCTGGGAATGCAGGTCAGGGTAGTGCATGTGCCTGCCCACAGCCAGGCTGCGCTCCTGACGTTTTGGTTCACCCCACTCCAGCCCAACATGTTGTGCATTGTGTCTTTCACTCTATTGTGTTCTAGAAAGCACTTAATATGTTTGAATTTAGTCACTTTTCCCAAACCTGAAGTGGACACATGTTCAAATATGCTTCTACTGCCAATACTCCTGGATCCAGATGCTCAGGAGCCTGAGCAGACCTTCTGTGCTACCCCTGTGACTTCTCTTGTAGGGAAGTCTCCTTGCATCCAGGCTCATGGGCTTGCAGGCAACTTTTCAGCACTGGAGGAAGGCTAAAGCATAGTCAGAAGTGAGCCAGGGAGACAGTAAAATGAAAAAAAAAAGTAATAATAATAATAATAATAATAATAATAATAATAATAATAATAATAATAATAATATACAAAATAGATACAAGAATCCAGAAATTACAGAGCAGAAAAAAGAACATGGAACAGTTTATATGCAACCAGGTGCAAGTCAGACTGGAGTATGTTCTGTTATCAGCATCTAAATTAATCAGTTTCATCCAGTTCAGGTATGCCTACGTGAGTGAGAATTAAGTGCTGCCATACTCCTAAACACAGCTTCAGAGTGATAGGAATGCCTGGATAAGCTCAGCAAGGCTCAGCTTCTTTAGAGAGAGGATGGCTGTGGATCTTCGAGGATCTTTGAGGCTGATTTCCAGTAGAATCAAAGAAGCAGTACCAGAAAGGTAATGCTCCTGTGCCAACTGCTGGGCAGATTTGTCCTCACTGCCCTGCTGGGACACCAGATACTTCGATATCCCAGTGTCACCAAGCAGTAGCCTAAAGTACACTGTCAGACCCTGTGAAGGCTCCAGAACTACTGCTTCTGCAGGATTAAGGAATCTACTTCCAAGATTTTTGCTCCCTCTAATGGCTTTATAAATGTGGCAATATTCAGACATTAATTCAGCATAGGTTAAAACTAATCTATTTACTCTACCCGTTTGTTCTAGAGAGATGTTTTCATGGCTTACCAGAGATATTACTACAACCATTTCTCTTGCCGCAGCAGCCTCTAAGATGACCTGCTTCTTTTTGCATTTAGAACTAAATTTAGAGTAACTATGCTGTAGCTCAGTGCCCGATTGCCAATGCCCATGGTTGAAACAGTTTCTCTGCTTTACTCTAAAATTGCTTCTTTCCCTCCTGCAGAAGCTGAGAGAGCTTGGAAACTCTGAAAGGTACCAAGGCAGGGGAAGGTTTAGGGTTATGGGCTGTGCAGTGTGTTGCCACCACAAACCCCGTGTACAGTGCTGTTGGGGAAAGCCTTGTAGCAGAGCTCCATTTAAAACTTTTGCTTTGCTATTGCTTCTCCAACCTGATTTATGCTGCAAAACTGTGATCTGACTACACTAAGAGGAGAGCTAGTAGGTTCACTTGGAAAATTTCAGAGCAGACTCACAGTGTCTGTCTTCACAGGTAGCCACCAAATTTCCACTCATCTTTCCCCTCTTCTCCTTACTGTTCTTTTTCCAGCTATTCCTCAGTCAAGCTACACATTAGCACCTCTGTTGCAAGGCACAGAACAAATACGATGCACAGCAGAGATGTCAGGGTGCTAGAGCAGGGAGCAGGACCTCCCTGTGGGCATCCATGGCCCCTTAGACCACTCCAGCTTCCCTGACTGAGCCGATCTAGGAGCCCACTTTCAGCTCAGCAAAAACTGTGTGAGAATTCACAGTGCTCTGTCACAACCCAAAGAAGACACATGTTGGAAATTGTTCTTCTGGTCCTGAAGCCCTCTAACGTTTTTAAACTTCCCTGTAGTGGCACCTACCATTACACCCCAAGGATAGGAGTCAAATCACTGGACTTTGAATGTCTGCAAAGGCAACACCTGCATCTGTGAGACTCCTGTGGAGTGGCTTTGCAGACAGTTGGAGCAACCAATACTAACAAGGCACTTCCAGTACACAGAATCATGGGAAGATGGGCTAATCACAGCCTGGAACTTTTCCATAAGGACATAGTTTTCATAAAGAAAGCTGACTGTGACCAGTTCAGCTATGGGCATCCACATTAGCTTTCTTCCATGAGCCTCACACTCCATCTCCAGTGGAGACTTCTTTTGATCTGGAAGAGGCAAGGCTCCCGTGGGGCACAGCCATGCAGTCCTGCAGTTACTGTCTATATCCAACACATATGCACGCAAGCAATCTGAATTCTGTCACGTCCTAATTTAGGCTGCTTTATTATGCAATCTTAACAGTTTGCTTTAACAAGTGTTTGTTTCTGGACTCTTTTACAAAGAGATTATAAGAAATCCGGAGACCAAATACATGATTTCTTTTTGGGTTGTTTTTTTTTTTTTTTTCTCAGCAGGTCTGTAGCCTTGAGGCTCACAACATGGAGCAAGCAGGGTAAGTTAGAGTCTGGACATTTCACAGATGAAAGATAAAAGCTGGCAGAAAAGGAAGGCACTCTTCCTTAGTCTAGAAGTACCCAAACCCTTTAGATTGAAAGCAACCCAGAGTTCATTCTGAAGCAGATTTTATGCATTGGATCTTATTGCAAAGACTTGCAGCACACCATGGAGCAGTGCAGCTATGAAGTGGGGCTGTCAATACTCACTTGCTAAATTCGTGTTGGACTACTTGCCTCAATGACACTGAATGGCAGGAACATCAGCTTGAGTTGGGCACCCAGAGAAAAAGGATTCCCTTTTTGGTATTGAATTTGGTTCTCTCTAGTTTAATTTACGTTTTTTTATTTCTAATTTTGAGAGCCAGGGAGTTCAGGAGCTGCTCCTCAGAGTGTCCTTTGCACGGAGGTACATGAGCCTTTTGTTTGGCTGCATTCTTAGCATATTTGTGGAACACAGTCATATTAATGTCTAACAAGCTAGTAACAAATACCTGCAATGCCCCTCACAGGCCTCCCAAACAATGTTAACCACAGTTCTTGCAGTTCTGGTATTCTTGCTGGTGGCTCAGTTAATAACTAAAATGGATTAAAGAGACATTGTTTGGAAACAGTTAAGGATGAAGACACATGACGAGACATCCTTGTGATTGGAGCCCACAAACAATAGGATCTGAACACCCAGGTCACCCAGGTGACGCACAACCCATGCAAGGACATGGCTGCCTGCCCTGTGCCAGATAATTTGGCACGGAGCAAATCAGTGAGGACTCCAGAGGGACACGGTGGTGATTTTGAGCTGGTTGGTAGTGAGGAAGATGGAAAATTATGTCCGTAATCCAGCCCGACTATGACTGTGACACCAGAGCAATAGTTCTTAAGCCAGCAAGAGCCAACAACATTCCCTTTCTTCTTTTCACATCCTTCTTCCCTGCCTGAAGGAAGGAGCAGATTTCTAGGGCAAGGTTTCTCAATCCAGGGGTTTTAAGACCTTGAATAGTCTCAAGGGTCTGCCACGGACCCAAAGCAGAAGTAAGAGTGAACATGAGGATAGTATTTTTCCCCTTGAAATAATTTAGAGTTTAGTTGTGCTTTCAGAAGGCTTCTCCCAGTCAAGGTCTTTTGAATTCCAAAACAATGAAGAATGTCCATTGCCATGAGCTTGTATCTGCCTCTGCAGAGGGCTGTCACAGGACAAGGTATCCTTGCAAAGAAATTTTCAAAAATATCTATCAATAGAACACCCTTTGATATGGCACTGAATAAATTTTACATGTATCAGTTTATTTTAAGTAAAGCAAATATCAGATGTTTGTCTACTAAGGAAAGTTTTTATAGGGTCACACTAACAGTCATAAAGCAATTCAAGAATCTGGAGTGGAAGGTTCTAAAAAGTGAAAAGTGCTCTTATATAATTAATACATTAATAGTGAGATACCTCAGGTAATGTTTAACTGTAGAATGAGGTAGTAGTAATAAAAATGGCACTTAAGCAAGCATTAATTATTCTTCTAATCAAGATACTGTTGCTCTAATTGAAGCATTATCTTTAAAAACTGGAGTGGTTAAATAAGAGGTATATTTATGAACACTGTCTTCAGACAGAGTGTAATGGTTATCAGCATAGACACACATTAATAAATAATGCTTGAGTCAAAATTGTATTTTGGTTCAGTTTTCAAATGCTAACCAGGAATAAAGGAGTTTAATGGCATTTCATATGCTGTATTCTTAGACTGTCAGGGAAAAATACTTCATATATATATATATATATATATTTAATAGCAATACCATAAAATGTCAATTTATATTTTTAAAATGGTTTATAGTGGTTTCAAGAGCCCCTACTCATTTTTCTGTATGACCAGGCCAGTCTAATGGTTGTGTTTGCATTGTTAATTTTGTTTAATGATAGGATTGGAATTATTATCAGTATTTATTTGTGTATACATGTACATGAAGACCCTGGCTCAGGCAGACATAGGTACATACGTGTCCAGGAACTGAGGAGAGAGCTTTACGTATTGGTTCTTAAGAAAAACAGGGCTTTATAGCTGCATGAATCAGAGCAGAGTGCCTGGGGTAGTCATCCTCAATCTCTCCTGATGAAGATTTAGACATTAATTTGTTGGTCCCTTAAGGAGACAGCCCTTACTCTGCACATGTAATTTAACCTTTCTACACACTTTTCTGGCACTTCATTCCTCTGCCCCAGACATCATGCTCTCATCCTCTCCAACCTGCCTTCAGAATAGTAAAACTATCCCAGTTTGGGGTTTTTTGAGCACAAGACACATGAGGTCATAGGATGTCATGGATGGTCTTCCACAACCATGTATAATCTTAGCACTCCATCCTTAGCACTCCATCAAAATTGCTCCCCTCTGCACTCCCAGCTGAGTCTCTGGCCCCCCCATGCTTCTCCCACTGCTCCGTAATTGCAGGGACAAAGGCAAACAGGTTGCAGCCATAGTACAGCTTGTGCTAGGCTCCTGTTCAGACCCCAGCACTCCTTCCTGGCAAGGCTCTCCTCACCCTCCTGAGGAGGCTGTAAAGGTCGGTTCTCATGTGACAGCTTCACCAGACTGCTTCGCTGACTGCAGCTCCCTGGGACGAGCCCTATTCGCCCACTGTGACTTCACCCCATGGACCTTCCGAGCTCCTGGCAGGCAGGAGCACGTGTGAGTGCTGCCATTCAGCAGCTCAGAACCACCAGGGTCTTGCTTACACGACCTGCCTGAATCCCGAACTCTTGCCACGGCTTCTGGGATAAGACTCAAAACACTGAGTTTAAATATTAACAAAATGCTCTGTGGTGCACAAGGCAGTCAAGGCTGAGCCCAGTGTTCTGTAATTGGATTACATCAGTTTGGAAAAGTCTTGCCTTTTCATGGCCTCATGTAAACAATACAAAGTTTCATTTTCCAACGCGTAAGCAGTTAGCAAGAGAAGACATGTCTGCTGTCCTGAAGAAATTTTTTAAGCTTATATGGCTAAATCAAGCCCAGAATCATCTCTTTCCAGCTCAGAACTAGTGCTCAGATGTTTCTGCTCTCCTGTGGGTTTACAGGAGGAGGAGAAAGGCTGGGAGGAGGGTGATGGGGACATCTCCCTTCTCCTCTTCCTCTGTGAGGCTGGTGGATGAGGCCTCCAAAAGAGGCCTGCAGAAGGGTCACTCTTCCACAAGAGCACACTGGCAGTCCTCTGCACCAGGGTGAGACCCCAGCTAGGGGTGGAAGGAAAGTGGTCAGGCCATCCTTCCTGCCCCTGGTCCCATGCCCTTCTTGCACATGAAGGTGTTGCAGGACCCTGCAGGGGCTGATGCCAGCCTGGGCCTCTGCACTCACCTCCCACACATGTTCCTGGCTGCAGGTTCAGAAAACCCCTTAGGAGCACACAGCCAAGTCCCTCCATAGGTTAATTCATATTTTCTTGCATTCTATCAGTCTCCCCAGAAAGCTGGCTCTCCTGGTTACTTCTGCCATCTCACCCATCTGCAGATGGGCATTTCCATCTACACTCTTCTAAAAGTGCCCTGACTGTCTCCTTTGCTTCACCCTGATAATTTCCATCAATTGCTGGTATGTCTCACTGTACAGAGTTGTGGTTTAGTCATTGTGACAAAACCCAGTTGCTTAGAATTAACTAATACTTACCTTCAAGTGGAAGAAAATTGTTCTAGAAACTTGAGGAACATCTTAAAGTGTATGAGAAAGGCAGAGTAGTTCTTGTTGAGGTAGGAATCCTTTCAGCAAAGCCTCACTTCACACCCAAGGGATGAGGCAGGATAATTTTCAGGCTTGCCAGCACTGACAACAGGAGGTCTTTTCCCACGTGGTCTGCTCGGAGCCCATCAGAATCCAGGCTGGGAAGTGCAGCCTTTCCAGCCCAAACTGCAGCAATGCAGCACTTTGGAATATCATGAGTGTCTGCAAAATTTTGTGTGTATCATGTCTTTATTGTGCTTGCTAATTTGAAGCTGATACCAGTGAGTCCAACAGTGCTGCACCGTATCTTGCCTCCATAACTCGGGCAACAGTCCCTGCCCATCTTGTCCTGATGGCGAATCCTGTTGATCCAAAACAAGCTGTAATATGACTCCCCAATGCTGTTTAAATCAGGCTCTGAGAACTCCGTTGAGTAAATACAGAGCTGGGTTGGCTAACAAAACAGAATGATTTAACAAAATGAAGGAATATACAAGTTTGTGTGGTTGTTTTCCAAGGACTGAGAATATTTAATTAGGGTTGTCCTAATTATGACTTAGACTGCAACCAATTCATTTTTATCAGATGTACTTCGATACATGGCTTTTATTTTATGCCCATCCCGAGTTATAAATTAAAAAGCCTTTCCAGAAGACCTTGGAAATTATTACATCATGTAAGTACAGCCAATAGGTAAAGGATAATTAACTGCTGATCATAAAGGCAGATAATAAAAAGAATACTAATATTTGAAAGCATTTTTCCTGAAAACCACTATGATATGAAAGCATGCTACAGTATTTATAATTATAAAACTTTAAAAGTTAGTTGTAATTATTATTGTAAACTTACAATGTCTTCATAAGGGTTATGACAGGAATTCCCTCAAACTCTGTGGTACTTTGTAATATTGTTTCAGGACAGAGTTTTGAGCCCAAGAAAAACAAAAGTTTATGGCATTATGAAGAGCAAGTATTAAATTTCATTGACAACCAGACTAGACCATCCAAATACATTCACTCCAAACACATGGACTGTGTGACCATTTTTTTCATGCAAACAGCTTGAGAAATGAGACAGGCAAGACATTTTCAAGATGTGAAGGAGAGTTTGGTAAAGGACTGCTTACTTGTCAGTCCTTTCTTTGCAAAACCACCTCCCCGGAGTTCCAGCTACAGATTTCTACACAGCAGACTCTGTTTTCCCCAGGTAGGATAACCACATGGTTGTGCTTGTGGAGACTCCCAGGTGCTGCTGGTCCCATCTCAAGTAGCCTTTGCCTCCTTGCTCTTCAAGGAAGAGCCCTGCAGGAAATCCTGCTCTTATTTTATCCTCCTTTCATTTTCTCTAAAGTACTTTCTTCATAGACTTTGATAATTGGCTGATAAGAATGGGCAGCTCCCCTTTCCCCTCCTCTGATCCCCCAAATGCTTGTTTTTGAGGGACTTGTGTCCAGGATTATGGTTGTTTTCCCCAGCCCCTGCGCTGCCCTCCAGACTGACCATTTTCCTATTGCCTTATTTTCAAGTGTTTTTGCATGAAGCTCAGCATGGGTGAGATTCCGTCTTTATTTTCAACCAAAGGATTTTTTGTTTCACTCCAGTAGCCCAGCCTTCAGAGCCCTGTCAATGGTTCACTGGGAATGATGCCAGCTATTGAGAAAGAAGCTCATTTCCTGGAGCAACTATCTTTTCCGAGATGGCCTTTATCCTAAATGGATTAGACACAGTATTTTTAGCTTGTTTGACCTAGCATGGTTGCAGCCTGAAGCAGCCTGTGGAGGAACCAAGGGGAGCCCCAGCCCTGTCAGCAGGTGCTGTGCCCAGGATCTGTTCCCCAGAGGTTACTGCAAAAGAGGGTGCCACCACCCCAGCACTGGAGGGTTTTCCCATTGCTGTCACTGCCTGCTGATTGCAAAAAGACTTTGCACACCTGGATTTGGGATTTGCGTCTTTGTGTATTTTTACCCCAGCTGGAGGAAGTGCAGCCCCTTTTATCAATAATATTGTCAGTAGAAACTACAGGAGTGGCCTCTCTGAGGTCCAGAGAAAACTGTGGGCCTGATTACAGATCTCGGTGGCCTGATTTTTTTCAGATTTGGCACAGTCAGCAAAGAAGCCTCCTTATTTACTGAAAAGAAAAAGAAAACCAGCTGAAAAAAAAAAAGTGCTGAAATCATAGGCTGTATGCAAGTCACAGCTAAGCCCCATGAGCACTGAGGCTTGCCCTCATACAAGCAGAGGCTAAAGTATCAGCTACAGGCACTGTGTGGGGCAAGAAAAAAATTGGAGTTCAGGGCTGGGCTGAATGAGAAATGCTGTGGATGAGCCCAGGAGCCCCAGAGCTGGTGGATTTGTGATGTTGAGCACAGAAATACAGACATTGCTTCAACAAATGATAAATGAAGATTCATTCAAATGCTGCATTTGTGGTTGTTTGTTTTGGAGTTTTATTTTTTTTCCCTGCACCTCTCAGTTGTCATACTTGTGAACCTCCTCAAATAAGCAGTGCTAATAAGGAATGCAACAGCTGGGATTATATTTTATATAACCACTTTCCTACTTACGCCTTCTCCTGAGCAGACAGCATGCCAGATCAGGCCACCTGCTGATCTGCATAAAGATTTCATCATCTTCCTGTGTCAATCTGCAAACAAGCAGATAGGGAAGACTGTTCAGGGGTGTGAATGCAACAGAAGGTACTGCAGGGCTTTTAAACAGCATGAGAGAGATCTCATTTGTAGATTGAGAATAAGAGGGATGAACAGAGTTATGTTTAACTTCTGCTTACAACTGAACTAATCTCTTAAATTTTACCCTTAATTTGCCCTGCTTGTATTTATTATAACAGTATTTTTAAAATATATTTAATGTTTTATTTACTACTTAATGTATTTTAATATGGTTTTAAAGAATGTGGTACCTGTATGATATAGAGAAGCAAACTTCAAAGAAGTGAAAGTTTGCTAGCACTAATCTAAAAATGAATCTAAACTACTGATCTTCAGCATGTGGTCTTCGAACCTTGTGTTTTATTTCTAGGGATCTTTGTGACACAAGTTAGAAAAGCAATCTTTTCTATGCTAGATTTCAATGTATGGTTGGAAGATCTGTATGGAAATGTTTATGAGCCCACAAATGGAAGAAGTATGGTAACAGTAAATTAAAAAATTACAAAATTTTCAAAGAACGTCAGTGGCAAATCATTGTAATGTGGGAACTGGGATTCACTCTCTTAACAATTACCAAAATATTCAGGAAAGTGAGGCTCCTTAAATAATCTGAAACTATCCTGATGTAAGCTCAAAAGACAAAATAGTCTGTATCCTGTGGCAACTTGTTTTGTACAATATCAGGGGAAGAGCAGGCTGTTAATATAAGTAAGTTTAGGTTAAAAATCCCAAATCCAGATGTGGTTTCAAAGGGGCTGTGCACACCTGGATAGCTCTGGAACCAACACTTGGTGATGAAATGGAGCACTGTAGATCCCAGAGCTGTGGAGTCTTGAAGCCTGCAGGTAGGTGAATCTCTCTGTTGATGAACACAGCAATGTTGCTCCATGAGCAAAACCCCAGATCATTTCATTTTGCACATTCTTGCAAAACAAGCTGGCGCTGATAGGAATGCACAAACTGATAAGAGACCTGGTGAAATATTGGGAAAGACATTTTTCCATGGGAGTTACCTGAGGGAAACTCCAAGTATAATTCACAGTTTAAGGAATGGCACAGTCTAAAGTATCTGGAGATAATGAAGTATTTTATTGCTGTGGTATCTGCAAAGGTACATCACACAGAAAAACCTAGAGCACAAACATAAATGGTTACAAGGAGATGTCTCTGACAGTGTTTGAATATATTATAATGTTCCACCAGCTACCTAGAAATATATTAATTGTTTAGGTTATTTTTAACAGTTTATTTTAAGGTTGTTTCAAAATAGATAAGCAAGTAAATGTGTGCTCAGCTGGACTTGAAGAAAGAAATTGGGAACAGTGGCCAGGGCTCACCTGCAAAATACAGTGCTGACACCCATTTGTAGAAGTTCCTTGTCATATTCTGCCAGGCAGCATTTTGGCCATTTATAATTGGTTTGGTTTTGCTTTTGCTTTCAAGACAGTTTGACTTTGATCCTATTTAACGGAAATGTTTTGGGATTAATTGAAATTCAGGTAACCACTGTTCTAGTCTTCAGGGATCATTATCTTGACTGTCCTCTGTGGAGGCACAAACCAGACCAAAGACAAGGTTTGGGGATGGATTCACAGGCGAATTGTTCAGCAGTGCTGAGGGGTAGTGCAAAGGGACTCTTTTGACTCAGCAGTGCTGGACACAGACAGTAGTATCAGGCCCCATCCAACATGTGCCACAGCTCCTGGCCTTCAGCTGACCAATTCCTGCCAAGAGAATAAACTATTCCTCCCTCTGCTCCTTATTGCAAGAAGGCAAAGACATCTAAGGAGACCTAGTGGGGACACTACAGCTTTACCTGGGACCAGCACCACTTTACTGTGTTAGTCACACCATGGACCTGCACAATTTTAGCAGCAAAGGGCAGCAGCAAAAAGCTGCAGGCACCCGGCACCCTGGCTTCCCAGAGATGGGACATGCCCAGAGGGGCAATATACACAGACACTGTATGCAAGCCTGAGGTGGACAGGACACCCTGCAATGCTTCTCCTTTCGCCTGGTGGAATACAGGATGTTTTTGCATGCTCACACAGCTGAAAACCCCTTGCAAATGGGGGTCCCACAAGCATCTCTGGGGCAGGTGCCCTTGTAGCCAGCAGACAGGATGCCAGGGTGGAGTGGCAAGGCTGAGCCTCCCATTCCAGCACAGCACAAACAAGGCAATCTACATATCTGCTTTATTTCAGATAGCTGAATACCCATTACCGTCTGTGTTAAACATAATTCCATGCTCATGTAGCAGTATCTGAGGGAGTATCTTGCTGTAACAGTGCAGATTCCCTGAGTCACCCACCACCAGCTCTGCAGGGCTCTGTGATTGTGCATCCTCCCATCCCTGTGATTCCCAGCCTGGTCAAGTCTCAACATATTGCTAGATTCAGCAACTGTAAAAGTGGAGTCAAATGCTGAATCAACAAGTCTAATCTAGTTGGTAGTCTCTGATGTGAGAGATTGCTTAATAAATTAATTTTCTTCATGACATTAAAAGTGACAGACAGCTTTAATGAAAAAAAAATTACATCTTAAGCAAATAGGGAAAGTTCATAGCAGAGAAAATAAAATTATCATTGGTTAAAAATATGATATTTTTGTCCTGAAGAATCAAGCACTATTTTCAATGTTGGCAGAGAAGGCAGTCAAAACTTCCCTTGTTCTGAAAAGCAACATGCAGGATTTTATGTTTGTGCTCTGCATTATGGTGCAATGGAATCCTATAAACACCCAACATTGAGGCCATGATTGCTGGCTTTCAGAGCACAATTGCTCTATAGTCCATAAAAGAAGGAATTAAATTACAGAAGTGCAATGAAAGAAGTGTGAATAAAAGGTGAGAGGTATGTGAATATGACAGCAGTTCTTTCATTGGAAATTTCCAGTTCCACTTCACCATACACTGCGATAACAGCACTGGGTACTCCTGCTTATTATGTGCTCTTTTCATAGGAGTGACAACTTTCAATGACCCATGTCCTAGCAGCGTATCAGCTCTTCCTGAGTCACTGAACAAAATTCAGATCCTCTTTTTCTAAGGGTCTCAACATATCTGAGCAATCCAGAAATATTATTGTTAATGGAATTGATTTCTTCCCACCCAACCTCCCTGCCCTTTCCATTCTTATGCTGATTGACTGAAATTTGCATCTTGATTAAACTAACTTACTTATCCTCACCCCCATTTTATGCATCACCACTAAGTCTGACCAGTAACACGACTGATTTTATTTGGGCTTCAGGGTGCTAGAAAGAGAAACTTTCTGTAAAAAAATCAAGCTACTAGAGACTATAAGAAGCAGGAAGAGAAATGGCTTTATGCATCCTTCTGGCATCAGTGTCCTGAGTCTGTGAGTATAAGGGACACCTCTGCTTTCCATGAAGGCCTCTCAGGGCCACCCAGTTTTCTATTTCTTTCTTTGATGTCCCCTGTGGGGGCTTCAAATCTTCCTGAGGATGCCAATCAGAGGCTGGGTCCCTGTATTCCCCCCAAAAGAGGAGAGAGGAACTGGCACCCACCAGAGGCGCATCCCCAAACTGCCTGCCACACTTACTACTGAGGAAAATAGATTTCTTTTACATGCTGAGCTGCCCAACTAGAACAGAGTGCCATTTGGAAGAACTTGAGTTCAGGATGTTTTGCACTTCTCACCTCATGGCAGATGTTTTTGTGAGCAATCTTTGTTTCAAGGTTTTGGGCAGAACCTGGCCAGAAGACAGGATGATGCCAGAAAGCTACACAGGAGAACAGAGGCTTTATACAGCACATGGTGAAGGAAAACATTGGGAAACACTAGAAATCTGTATGGGCTGATGCTGTTATCCATGTTCTCAGCCAGCTAATCTCCCAGTGTCAATACTGGTGTTTATTTAACACAAAAGAAAGAGCTCTTCACAAGACAAATTCTGCATCTCCGGCAGAACTGTTTTCTTCTTTCTCTATGAAAAATAACTTCTTTCTGCAGTATGTCACTCAGTTTGTCACTGCTTTGTCTCCCTCCAGTCACTCTTCTTCCCTCTCCATCCTGGCCAGGTAGGAGGCAGCCCTTCAGAGCTCAGCTCACCAAAGGGGCTTTCAAGAGCTGTTGGTGTTTTACAGCTCTCATGAAAACTGGGTTTTCCTGAAAACAAAGGGAAGCTGAGAGTGCTTGAGACTTGGCAAAGGATCAGGCAGTGACTGATTTACATCTCAGAACTCTCTATATGTTTTTCAGGCTGCCTGGGAGACAGAGCAATCAGGAATTTTCATTTCCTCCTCCTCCTCTGCTCTGCCTAGGCAGAAAAAGCCACACTTTCCTAGTTAGTTAGCGTTTAGGTGGTTTTTGAGCATCTGGTGTAAAGCATCAAGGGTTTGCATAGCTGAACTTCTGCAGAGTGGGACACAGGTGACCTGCCTCCTGTGTGACCCTTGTGCATTAAACCCCTTCTGCACCATCAGGGGAAAATTGTGTTCTTAACAGTACTGCTGCACAAAGAAAAGCCAAAGTGTTTATTCCCTCTGTCACTCCACATAGTACCTTACTACTGCTTCAATGAATTAGTGGAAATAATCCAAGAGGAAAGCACTTACAGGTGGATGTGATGAAGCCAAGGACAAGACCCTACTGACTTCTTTAGAGCCAAGGATCCCTCTCCACATTTAAACCTACTCCTTAAAAAGCTGTTCTACTGTTTTATGTTGCAGCTTCTTGTGACATATCCTGAACACAATGAATTTAAAATTTTAAAGCACTTCTATGATCACACCATGTGAGGAGGGAAACGAAAAGCTATTAAACTGTTTTATGATTTTTATGGGTTTTTTATAGTTTATGGTTCTACACCTTTTAAATGTTTGTTATTTTAATGGTAAAAGTAAAAATTAAAACCATGCCAGTTTCACAAACTACAGTTAACCTCTTAAGCCAACAGCAGGCACCAAAACAGGGGCTTGCTGACACAGAGAAGGTACTCACAACAGTTCAGGAAGTGTCCTGGGATCTCTACTGATTAGACAAGCTTATGGTCTTGGTTAGAAGTGTAGCTCCAACTTTCAAAGCCGCTTGAGGTCCCTAATGACTCTCATGGAACTTGTAGCCATGGGCTAAGGCACAAAAAGAAAATCCTGATTGAATAGTCTAATAGAGCTCTCACCTTGCGGGATTGGATATTGGGGTCCCACTCGCATCATTATTTCTTGGTCTAATAATTGCCTGAAATACGGGCAAACCTTCTGGGGGCAGAATCCCAGGCTCCGCCTGCCTCCTCTCTTCCTAGATCCATGTGTGTGACTGACCCTGCAGAGCACAAAGGGTGCCTGTCCTCATGCTGTCACCTTTCATCAGATGAAGAAAAGTTCCTTCAGGGGCAGGGTCTGTGACTTCAAACCCCCAGCAGTTAAATCAAGCTCTGACGGCCAGAGCAGAGGAGTGCCCTAAGAGCCTGGCAAACCATGCTCTTCCTGATAACATGGGTATCAACAGCTGAAGCATTTCTAGGTGCTTACATCAGTGTGACCTAAGGAAAGGGTTGTAAGGATGGTTTTCATCAGGGAACTTTCATGCTATGGTGTCCTCAGCACCTCAGCTCTGAAGGTTCACTGCTGCCATGAACACAGGCACCTGAAACTGAAGTTGCACCCTGAGGCCTCAAAATGCTATTTCATGTATCTGCTTAGGTGGTTTTAGGTATCTCAGGGAAAGGTTTACAAAGCTCCCTTTGGCCTAGGGAGGATGATCCCCCCTGGTTGCTCTATGGGAAGTGGAGGGGAGCAGGAACCTGTGGTTTTGTCCAACCAACCCACGCCACTTTCATGGCCCAGCACATGGCCACATACATGGTCTGTACATTTCAACTGTCTGTTGTGGGGTGCCACAGCTGTAAACTCCAAGTCACAGCTGCCTTTTCGAAATCCCTGCAAAGACTATTTTGGGCAAAGATCTGAGAATCCAGAAACTGCTTCTCGAAAGACAATTTAGGGACTATTAAAGATGCTTCAGAGGAAGGTCCAAGGAAGCACGCTTTGCTCACAGCTGGCATGCCCAGCTGCCCATCTCGCTCATCAATGACTAAGGCTTCTTCAGAAATGAAGGGTACCATAGCTGAGCTCTGTCCACCACTTCCCATTTCAGCTCAGCAACAACACAGGATTGCAACAGGCAGTCCTTCTTATTCCTTTCTGTTTTCCCATATGAGCTCTGCAGACCAATCAGAAACAGTTCACCAAACAAAGTTAGGCAATATCCCAGAGAACTTTAAGAAATTACTTCTTATCACCCCTCCTGAGGATAGGCTCAATGGTCAAGGCCACAGTGAAATCTTCCTTTTCTTGTAAAAGTTAACTGAAGTTAGTTATTAAAGTGTTGCTAGTATTTAGAGAGGTTCTGAAGTGAAGAAGAACACGAGATACCTGCACTGCCTTTGAAAATTTCAGGGATACCTTCATCCATAAAATCTTCTTGAAGTTTCTTCTGAAGAGCTTCCTGGAAGATATACCAGGTACAACTTTAATTTGTCTTTCTAGGTATGGGATATGTGAAGTAATGCTTATAAATTAAATGCTCCTAGTCATGTGTTTTATGTTTTGTAAAATGTAAATGTTTCCTTTGTGGAATTTCTTTGTATTTTTCAAATGTTCATATAGGAGAGAAGTTCATTTAGTGAGTGGGTATACACAGATTGAAAAGTGGGATGGACCATATTAATATTTAATTATTCCATTCAAATTACATATTCTTGTGTACTTCTTAGTCAATATTTAGAACAGATTAATAAAGGGAAAAAAGTATCCCTTTGTTATTCGCCTCATCAAAATGACACACATGAAAACCTGCATTACCAACATTTCACAGAGCTGAGGGAATAACAGTGGAGCTGGAATTTCTTACATATGAGAGAGGGCAGTGCTGTTAGTTGCTGACCATGAGAATAGGATCAGAGGCTATATGGAATAAAACTGAACCAGCATGTTGTCTCTGGGGTTTCAGTTCAGATCTAGTCTTGGTCAAGAATGAGTGAAAGTTGTAACCACTCAATAGCTGTGCAGTGTAAGCTTGGTCTGTGCCAGTGTTCCTTGTATGTGGGTGGACACATTATAGAAGTCATCAGAAGAATTGGTCTTTTCCTTTGGGGAGCCCAAGGCACTCTAGAGAGGCAGTGTAGATTACTGGAGTGCAGACTTCTCTTTTAGGGAATTTGTGGAGAATGTCTTTTTCACAATATCCTCATTGTCCTTAAAACATCTAAAATAATGTCGCTGACAGATGAAAAAACCTCCCTATGCTGAGGGCATCCTATCTTTTTAAAGATATATGGGAAGAAAATGAGAGTGAGCAAGAGGAAGGCAATGCTGGTTACAGTCACGGTATCTGACAGCTGCTGACAGAGCTTTGGAAGAGGGAAAAAGACCAGAAAATCTTGCCTAGCAGCAGTGGTCATCTACCTGCAGTAAGGTGCTGCTCTGTATGGCCCTGTTTGCCTGCCAGGGAACAGGATGAAGGCACCTTCCACAGCATTTTGGGTGCTTGGGCTGGTTTGGTTAAACTTCACTGAGGCACAGCACTGCATTGTTTAATGCAGACTTGTGCCCACATGGTTCAGCTGCACAAGGCTCCTGGTCTCCCCCTGCAGCTCTGAGCCATCGGCCCAAAGCTCACCCAGGGAGAATCTGTAAATTGGGGGTCCAGTCAGGAGGTTAAAAACACGTGCAAAAGACTTACACCTTCAATAAGACCGGTATTAACATACCAAAGGATGTTCAGAGGATTGTAAAGAAGCTATCCTATGTTCCCTGGGACTGGGGCAGTAAATTGGGCCTGAGGAAAGAAGAGTGACTGGGCAAGGGGCAAGAGGGACAACTGAAGTACTCTCAAAAGCTACAGCAGCTGCAGCACTGAGGAAAATCTGAAATGAAAGTCACCCACACACTTTTATTTTTATGGCTTATGAACTTTTCAAAGGGTACAAATAGTACATCTTGTGCCCTACGATGTAATGAACAAAACTATTCCACAGGACTTTCAGCAATATTACTCTTTGTGACATGAAGTCTAAAAGGCAGATACACAGACTAGGAAACAGCAATTTTAAAATCTTTAATAGATAAAATAACTTCTTGCAAATCGAAGTAACCAGTATTTATCAGGAAATTAACTAAATTAACTCATTCTTTCATTGAAAGTTTTTCAGCCTCAGTTTTGGAGCTCTGATCCCAACAGAGGAAGGGACAGTAGTGTACAATTACAAGATCAGAGTATGACTTTAACTGACTTTGGATCAGTGTCTTGTATGAGCTGAGATTTTGAGCCTACTAGAAAAATTACCTGCCAGTTTTTGGAAAATATTACAGATATATAAAATATAATTTTTTATGTAGATTTGGACAGTAAAAATCTTTAACCCATTGCCAAAATAGTGAATCCTTTGTGAAAGGACGGTATATCAACAAAACCAGCATATCTAAGAGGTTCATTGACATTCTACACACATCTATGAATTTCCCCAGAATGAACAATAAGGAAACTAAAATGAAATCACTTAAAATAGGTCAATAATAGGCTCTGAGCTGTAGCAAAGTTTCAGGATGGGATTCACATTGTAATTCCAAAATTGTCGTAGATAAAAAGCTTTTCATCTGTTCATAACTATGCAAACAGCTTTGTGCCACATTAAAACCTGTGCTGTGATATCTCCAAATACTGAGTACTCCCGGGTCTGAATTAGAAATGCACGTAAAGGTATTTCAGCAAGAGTGTCAGATGACAGACCTGGGCAAGGAACTAGTGCTGGTCAGACATCTGTCAAGAGACCACCAGCCAACACCCAGGCACCAAAGAACGTTTTCATTAGAGGAGAGAAAATAAAAAGCCTCTATTATCAGTGTCACAGAAGTCTACTTGCTTCCTGCAGTACATCTTCATCTCTGAGTGAAAAGAAAATAGAATAGGATGGAACAGATTAGTTTCAATTGCAAGGGTCCTACAACGATAGTCTAGTCCATCTGTGCCTAAGAAGAGCAAGTTCCACAGCTTCTGTCCGGGACTAATACTGTATTATATATTTAATGGTGGCTTCAACTACAAGAAATGTTTTTAGATAGTACATTTTTTAGGTGAATTTAATGTGGGAAGAATGTGAGGCATAGAGAGAAATGTAACAGCAGCATAGTGATGGCATCAATTAATTGCTGCAAAACACCCAGTGGTATTGACTGAAGTGAATGATGAGCAGATTCATTCTCATGTGTAATGCGGGATCCAGGGGTCATTTCTGGAGTGACTGAGGACAGTTTCCATTCAGCACAAACATGCAAATGTGAGCTGGGATGAGTCACTACTTAAGTAAGGCTTTGCAACAACTGTTTATGAACGTGAAACAGAGGAGAAGGAATCCAGACAATCTGTGGAAATAAATCTTACAAATAACTTAACAAGCACTAATATAATGCTTTTTTACTACTGAGCCTGATCTTCTTGTCACACAAATACAAGCAAAAATATTCAGCCTTGTCTCTGAATCCAAGAGACGATGGCTGAGCCCTGTCTTGGCTCTGCCTATCCCTTTATGTCGGTGGGTTTCAGAGAGCTCCCAGACCTTCCAGTGGTGCCACAAAGAGAAACTGCTTGAGATCTGCTTGTTTGTTCTTTAGGAAATTAATCTCCATTGAGGGAGGAAGTTTTTGGTTGTACATGGCTGACTCAGAGATAAATTAACTCAAAAACCATCTTGTCCACTTTTTGGCTGCATCTTTAGAAAGAAATACTTCATGCTCCAGTGAAACACTGCTCTGCAGTGGCAGGAGGAGCAGGGCAGGAGATTACCTTGGCAAAGTGAAGTGCATGTCTCAATAATCCCTCTTTTGATCTTCAAAGGTGGTAACGCTCAGTTTGGAGGTCACTCAGCTATGCTATCGCTACCCGCCCCACAGTACATAAAGAGCTAACCCTGTTCTTAATTTCTGGTTTTCAAGTGCCTGGGGCAGAGAGGAGCACACACAAGTCACCATCTTAGCCTGACATTTTGGGAGAAATGGTTGAACCTGTGGGTAACCATTATGTTATAGCCAGACCTGTGTACTCGGAGAATGCTTTCAATGAAGAGCATGGGAAATTGCACAGATACCATAAAACCTTTTGGGATCACCTGAAACTCTATTTTAGGTAAGGAGATATTTTATTTTTATTTTTTAAAAAATAGATCTAAGAAACAGCCCAAACTGCTCTTGGAGAGCATGCACTCCATTCTGACAATATCCATTTCCCATTCCAACATAGCAAGTGAAAATTCATTAACTAAATTCAATGTCAGATTTTTCTAATGAATTTTGTTTGCTGTTACGCTTAGAAGTCTTTCTATTGTTGTGTCTAAGGTAGCTTGTCTTTGTCCTGGGCCCTTGGCAACACAAACTCTGGGAAGACCTTACTGTCACCTTTCAGTACATAAAGGGAGCTTACAAGAAAGACATGCTCAGGCTTTTTACCATGGCCTGGTGCAGCAGGATGAGGAATGACTGTTTTAAACTAAAAGAGGATAGATTTGGACTGGACATAAGGAAGAAATTTTTTATGATGAGGGTGGTGAGGCACTGGCACAGGTGGCACTGGCACCACAGAGAGGTGGTGGATGCCCTGTCCCTGGAAATGTTCAAGGTCAGATTGGGCAGGGCTCTGAGAAACATGGCCTAGTGGGTGGCATCCCTGCTTGCTGGGGTGGGGGGTTGGATTCGATGGCCATTAAGGGTCCTTTCCAACCCAAGCCATTTTACAGTGCTAGGAGAATTTGGGTTGGAAACAACCCCTGAAGGCCACTGGGTACAGCTTGTAGCATAGATGTCAGTTCAAGTTGTTCAGGGCTGTGTCTGGGTGAGATTTTGACTTCTGGCAGTCAGAAACTGATTCCTTCCTCCTTCCTTACCTCTCTGGAAAAGGCTGTGGCTCAGCTGAGCTGTTCACTGACAGAATTCTGTTCCCTTGTGCCTTTACAGCTGCTCCCCACAAAGGGTCAAAAAAATTGCTTTGCGTTTGTTTCCAATCATTTCCTGGCTGCCAGCGTACCGCTTCAGGGAGTGGGTCCTGAGTGACATCGTCTCCGGCATCAACACAGGGCTTGTGGCTGTGCTGCAAGGTATCTGGGAAATGTGTGTCCTGACACAGCCTGCTAAGCCAGGTGCCAAGGCACTGCTGGCTTCAGCCTGCAACACACACGTCACCTTCCCTGGGCCTCTGTCTTTACAGGTCTAGCCTTTGCTTTGCTGGTGAATGTTCCCCCCGGTTATGGACTCTATGCAGCATTTTTCCCTGTCCTGGTCTATTTTATCTTTGGCACATCCAGACATATCTCAGTGGGTGAGTTCAGGCACACCACTTACCCTCCTCGCTGATGAAGAAGTACTTGCTGCCCCTTCACATCTTTTAACAAGTGTCTTGTTGTGGATCAGAAAAACCTTACAAAATGAGGGCCTTGTTACCCTTGTAAAATCCTTTCTCCCTCCAGTTACTTTGGCTAACCAGAAAAGCACTCTGGGAATGACTAAGCTAATAAAGAGGCAAAAAGCAAGTTACATAACCAGAAAACAAGTTATGTAAGCACCTGTATGATCAGAATCTTCATTATCAGACAGACGTGTGGACATCGCATGAGAGGTGATAGGGAAATGGTTTGCAGCCAATGGGTGATTGTTTAAGTTAACAAGAACGTACATTAATAACAGGCTAATTGCTTAAAAAAACCTGGTTTTTGCAATAAAGCAATTTCTCTTTGCACCTGCTAAAGGGAGGTCCATGACTCATTTGTTACACCTTGTGCTGCTCAGGTCCCTTCCCTGTCCTGAGCCTGATGGTGGGAGGAGTCGTCACCAGGCTGGTCCCTGATGACAGCACTGGAAATGGCAATTCCACAAATATCTCAGCAATAAATGATGAGAGGGTGATGGTGGCTGCATCTGTAACCTTCCTTTCTGGAGTTGTTCAGGTCAGTAAATGTCCATGTGCGTGCCCACGAATGTCTGTATGCACCTACATGAATAGATGGATGGTGGCCTGACCTTCTCTGGTTTCTGCTGTTGTAGTCACCAAAGTAATGTTCTTCCACTTTCCATGTAACCGACCTTGGCTTGCTGATTAGGAGACATCTGTTCCCTCCAGTGACCAGGCACTTATACATGCTGTGAAAGCCTTGGTTTTGCACAGGCCTGAGCCCACAGCCCACACAGCTGCAACCTACACCCGCAGTAAAAAGCAATCTGCTGGATAGGAAAAAATTAGCTGTGAAAGTAATGTGAATGATGCAGATGCACCAAGAGGAGTAAAAGCTCTGCCTTGCAGTAGTAAAATATTTGGATTTGTCTTTTTAAAAACCGCAATTTATGCTTACTTCCTCATAAGGAATTCCTACAGTTCCTCCCTTCCTAATATACTAATATATTTGCGTTTCATGAAACACTTGTACCATGTGAAAATATAGGAACTGAAGACCCTGAAAATAAGGATGCTTATTTTAGCTATAAAATAAAAAGAGTGGGTTTTACTGCTCTAGCAAGTACTCTTACTGGTATTATACCCTCTGTTGCTAAATCTCAAGTTTTATTGCAAGACTGGTGACAGTACATTCCTTAGTCTCTGGATGGATGGGATTAGGCAAAAATCTTTGCTTCCATTAGATGTGATTGTCTTTCTTTAAGAGATTGCTTAAAACCATAAACAAATCCCACTGACCAATGCTCATTTTGTGTTTCAGTTGCTTCTGGGAATTTTCCAGTTTGGATTCATTGTTATTTATCTATCACAATCATTAATCAGTGGTTTCACGACTGCTGCAGCTGTCCATGTTGTGGTATCTCAGCTGAAATTCATGTTTCAGCTACCTGTCCCTGGATTTAATAAACCATTTGGCATCATCTATGTAAGTGCAAGGTGTTCATTATTTTCTAATGCTATTGATGTTCCTATAATGTATTTCTGACTGTGTATCACAAGGCAGTAATAACAGAACTCAGCATAAAAACTGCAAAGCAGGAGGAAAAATGAGAGAAAAATGAGAGGGATATATTACTAGTAATTGACCAATCTTTAAATTTATTACCAAGCACCAAGTTACACCCCATTGGCTAATTAGATAATATTTACTATTTTGTGTTGGCATATTTCAATTAAGCATTCAACTCTGCCTCAAGCATTTAATCATGGACTGATATTACACATATTTAATTTGCATATGACTTTGTGAGGGCTGTTGGATGAGAAAGGAGGGAGAAGAAGGACAAGAAGGAAGGAGTAGAAAGAGGCACTCATCCAGCAATACAATTGCTCCCATTTCCTATTGCACACATGCCTCTTGCTCCAACCCTTCCTCAGGGGAAAATCAGGAGGAGAGGGTCACAAGTTAGCGGAAAGGGTCTTTTGCGGATGCTTTCATCGTTTGGCAGGTGCACATACATTCATGGGGGCTTGCAGTCCACGTCAAGCCACAGGGAATAAATCCCGACCAGCATAATCTTTACAGCCATTCAGATACAGATTCTTCTGGAAGGGATAGTGCTACTGTGCCAGGGCATGACTGTTTCTAAAACACCACATGTTTCTTCCTGATTCTGCAGACCCTGGAGAGCATTTTCAGCCAGATCACAGATACAAACATTGCTGACCTGGTCACATCCCTGCTTGTCTTGCTTATCGTGTTCGTGGTAAAAGAAATGAATGATCGATACAAGGAAAAGTTACCAACTCCCATCCCGATCGAACTCGTTGTGGTGAGTCACTTCCTTTGATTTTGCAATTGCTCCATCTTACTACATGGGAACCAGAATTTTAACCATTTCTTCTCCTGTTATCCATTAAATGAGGTGTTATCATTTTACCTATAAGGAAAAATTTACACATTCAGCAGCTATAGTGAGATGTTTTACCTCTGCTTAGCTGTTCTTAACTGAACATATCTGTGGAGTTATAAACTAGGATTATTTTTCTGACACCAGCCAGCTGCAGTCTGACAGCTGAGGCCCCTCTGCACCACACCTGCAAGCGGCCACTGAAGTCCTAGACACCTATGGCCACACACAAAATTATTTTGCTCTCCAGCAGCAGAAGGTTTTACCAACTCTGAGCAGCAGAGGGGTGGAGGAAGCCTCACAGGGCAGTAAGCTCCTAAAATCCTGGAGGGTGTTGTATAGACTCAAGTAACACCTGTTTTCCCCCAGAGTCATTACAGCACCTTGTTAGAATATAGCTGGTTTACCAGGTGGGATGGTCTCTGTTGTCAGTAAGATATTCTGTTATAATCTGTGTGATTTATGAATGCAAACCCATACCTGTAAGGTCATTCATGAATGACATCTGAACAGCAAAGGGTTGCGTGCGATAACTTGAGGCATAATTCTGCCTCTAGTGATGGGGCTGGGAGGGCATGTGGGAGAAGGAAGGTAATGATGTTTAATAGATTCTTCACACTCTTGCTTGAATGTGCCTAATGGAAATGTGGTTTATTATCTTTCAGACAGTCTTAGCAGCACTGATTTCTCATTTTGTCAACTTTGAAGAAAAATTTAATGTAGCTGTTGTTGGAAAACTAGAGGAAGGGTAAGTGATTTACTTCTAATTCACCAGTGGAGCAAAACGTTCTCTCTAGTTTGGCAGCGTTAAATGAGTTCAGCTATGTTTCTGATTAAAATTATCTGCTTTATCTTCTTTCAGTAGGTAAATAAACATTTTCCTCTCAATGTTATGACACACTTTCAATACACAAAAGTTACTCACCAGAGCACATCTCCTACTCATCAAAGAATATACTGAAACATGAAATAATTGTGTTCTTCACTTTCTGAGACAGCTGTTGAGCAGGAGGTTGTTGTTTGTCCTTTTTATTGAAGTACTCACTCCTGAAGCCCTCAGTTTCCCTCACAATACATGCACAGTTCAGCAGCTACCACCAGCCCTAGGAAGCCAGCAGGACCCTGCACAATTCTCCAGCCTGGTCCCATGACCAACCACTAGCATCTCCTCAGGCACCATTATCCTCCAGAGGCCTCAACGTCTACCCCTCCAGGACTATATCCACATAAAGACTATTTATCCACATATGAAGTATATATCTACATAGACTTCATCTGGCTATGCCAGAATTTTGTCATAAAGAATCAGGAGGCACATGTTAAGTTAAAAAGAGGGAGGAAGACATTAACAGGACCGCAGAGTGAGTCTGAGGCGGTCCACGTAGCCCCAGGGGTGTTAGTAGGTGAAGTTTGCAAAGGAACAACTATTTCTGCTCAAGAGTCTCCTTTCTTCAGATTTCAGTTCACTGAAGAAAAAAAGAAGGGGAGAAAGGGTCCGGAGAGGAATTCTCCCTAGGACCTGCAAAAGACCCTTAGGCATATCCTTAATTAATAGAGTTTTTTATCTTTCAGGTTTCAAGCGCCTGTTGCACCTGATGTGGGCATCCTCCAGAACTGTATTGGTGATGGCTTTTCCATCGCAATCGTTGGGTTTGCAGTAGCCTTCTCCGTGGCTAAAGTGTATTCCATCAAACATGACTACCCCATAGATGGCAACCAGGTAGGCAAATAACACAGAGATCAATATACTGCATTTATCAGTGGGAAATAAGTCGTTTTAGGAAAGCTTTGCTTTGTGAATAACTGTTCTGAACCAGCTTTTAAGAACAATCTCTTTTATTTTTATTTCAGGAACTAATTGCTTTTGGGCTGGGTAATATAGTTGGTGGATCATTCAAGGGGTTTGCTTCCAGCACTGCTCTGTCAAGATCAGGTGTGCAGGAGAGCACAGGAGGCAAAACACAGGTATAGAAGACAACAGGTCATGATGGCATTAATGAAAGACAGCTCTTTTTTTCTAGCTAACTGTAATGCCTGCAGGCACTTGTTCATTGTGGAATTGTTCTCCCATACAGATTGCTGGTATTATCTCATCTGTGATTGTCTTGGTTGTGATCTTGGCCATTGGATTTCTCCTGGCACCATTACAGAAGGTAGTCACAGGTTTCATCTGATGCTTCCTCCTGCTTCCCAAAGGCAGGGCTGCTATAGGAGCCATTGTGAGTGTTCACAGACTTCAGTGGGAGCCAAAGAGGCTTTGAAAAGCTTGGTTCTTCTTCCCACATTATGCCAGAGAGGATCACTACATCTGGTCCTTCAAAGGGAACACAAGTACCCAAACACCAAAAACCACAGCACCAGTTTTCAGGTGCCAAAAATAAGTGGGATTTAAAGCCTCAAGTCAGACACCTGCACTGCACCATGGCTGGGGAGGTTCCAGCAGCAGAGGTTCTATTTGTATGATCTTTTGATTCCTAATGTTCAACATCTTCTTTGCTTGCTTACATGGAACACGTGTTTTGGTCTTTTTAACAGTCAGTCCTTGCATCTTTGGCTCTTGGCAACTTGAAAGGAATGCTCATGCAGTTCAAGGAAGTAGGCATCCTATGGAGAAAGGACAAATATGACTGTGTAAGTTGAGTCTCACAAGCATCAGGAGTTAAGTGCTCTGAAAAAGTAATGTATTATGAAAATTTTATTTATATATATATGTGTATTTTACCTCACTACACAGAAAATACAATAGTGGCATGCCTGTTTTACAGGTATACCCCATATATGCTTATGTTTTCCGTTTTGTCCCACCTATTTAGAATCAATTCTCACTCTTAATTTCATTTTCATCCATTTCATCAAAATCTATTAAAATAGTGCATTATAGAAAGTAAAATATAGAAGGCAGTTACAGAAAATGCCTAAATAACAGAAAATATCTAAGTATCTACTGCACTGGCTAAGCAATCAGTGAAGGCAGTCTATTCAGGGACACTTTCTCACAATCACACAATGTGTTATATGGAAGAGACACAGCAAAAAAAAATGACAACTGGGACTTGAAATGTTTACTCCAAATGGTAAAGCTTGTGGCCGGAGGGCAGGACTGGTTACCTCTCAGAAAATTTAGGCTCGCAAATGGTTCCAGGCCTCAGTTTCCCAGCTATTAAATAGTTATTTGCACCAGGAAAATGCTTTGAGCTCTCTGGCTAGAAGTTATCCAGTATTATCTAGTCATTTATCAGTCATGTACATTCATCGCACCTATATTTCCACATTTACAACTCTCAGAATTAGGAGAATTCTGATTTACTTCTAGTCTTGCCTTTCTGCTGGATTTTTATTGAGCATTTAGTGAACCACCTATCCCATTTTAAGCCTTATTGTCTAGAAATTGTCATCCCTAGAAACACTCCCTGGTGCTGGTTGGTGACTCTGGCCCTGTTTTACAAGCAAAAAATCCTCATCAGAAGCAGATGGACACCCTGGACCAGATCTGAGATCTGTGACTGCTCCCACCCTGAGCTCACGACCCAGTTTCTTGACATGCTTGTAATATTGCCATTCACCGGCTCGTTACAGGTTATATGGGTGGTGACTTTCTTAGCTGCTGTCATTCTTGGCCTGGACATTGGACTAGCAACAGCTGTGGCATTCCAGTTGCTGACAGTGGTGATCCGCTCCCAGATGTAAGTACTTGTTGAATGCAATGATATCCTAGGGCCTCCTGTTATAAGTTAGCCCCCTTTGTACAGGCAAGGGCAACAGCCCTGTGCCTTGGTCTGTCCAGCAACCATGCATGGAAAATGCAGGTGTAAACCCCTGGATGTGGGACTTGCTTCAGTCTGCCACCACACCTGAGATTGTTTTATTTGATCCTTCCCATCCTCTAAGTTTTGATGTGATATTGTATACACCAATAATTGTGTGTACATTTGTTCACAGTCCAAGCTGCACTGTTTTGGCCAATGTTGGGAGAAGCAACATCTACAGAAACAGGAAAGATTACACTGATGTAAGAAATATCTTGTTTCTTTTATCATCTGCTGCACTTGTGCTTCTATAGCAAACATTGCTACTGACACTTTTGCTTCATTTTACAGATCTATGAGCCAGAGGGAGTGAAGATTTTCAGATGTTCCTCTCCAATTTTCTTTGCTAATATTGAATTCTTCAGAGAGAAACTCATCACTGCTGTAAGTGTCTGGGGCTGTCATTCTGGACATATGAATTGCATGACACATTAAGGTGAATACAGTTTCCCAATAATTATCAAATATGCAGTCAGCCCACAGTTCAAGGCTGAATTTTCATTAATTATTCAGATATTGTTGCCACTACTGTAATACTGTATATATAACATGTATGCACACACCTCTGAGAAAAAGAACAGCCTGACTCATGCTAAACTTACACCATAGCAATGTTTATTCCATATTTATACTTATACCATAAAAATACATATTTTAAGAAGAAACTAGTGCAAACATAGATGATATAAAGGGAAATTATTTTATTTTATTAGCATTTATATTACTTATACACAGTAAATGTTAGTTTACTCATCTTGCCCCAAGGAACATAACCACATTAGTCAGAAGAATGCCAAATGAAATCATTCTATCAAAGAGGTCTTAATGTCTTTCACAACAAACTGGTGAAGGCAACCAGTCTTTCCCTAACCAGCAGAGAGATCCAGGACCTCTGAGCCCTCACCATGTGAACAAGGCCCACCATCCCCAGACCAAACACAACTTGCACTATAACCTCCCCTTCCTGCTGCTCTTACTGGGGAGTCAATGAGCAGTGACCACCCTGAGCACTGGCAATGAGCAGTTCATTCTTCACGTGAGGGACTGAAACTGGCAGAGGAATGAGGGAATCTGACACATTTGGTTCTCCATGTGCTTGGCTTTCATCTCAGAAGAGCCTGACGGGTTTTTTTCTGTAAGTGCAGATGTTCACACCACTCTCTTTCTTTACAAATTCAGGTACTTCTAACACCTTTCTCCTCTATCCATAAGATGGATGAGGCAGAAGCCTTGCAGGAATTGAGTATTTTAGGCTAGTTTTATTATTAGCCTAATTTGCCTGCCATTTAATTTTGTTGAAACTAGCTCAGAGGTTCAAGAGATATATGCAGCCAACATAATTAAATCTGGCTTTCTTCTTCAGGAAAAACAATGGGTGAATGACCCACTCTGCAGTCAGGTGGTACAAAGTAGACACAACCCATGAGCTCTCTGATCTTGGTCACCTGGGTGACCATCTCCTAATGTAGATGAGTAGGGCATGCCAGCACTCTGCCAGCCTGCTGGAGTTACTGGCCTGTGTTACAGCATTGTCACTGCTATAACACTGTCCATGCTGGTGTCCTAAAGCAGTATAGATAGGCCTGCCACATTTGTAGCCATTGCTGTAGACATCTTCCAAACTAGAAAGAGCCATTGTTTGAATTTGTGAAAAGTGGCAGACAACATCAAGTTCAAACTATGGTTATCATGACTGTAAAGAAAAACCACGAGATGCTTTGTCCTTCCCACAGTGACACTGAGGTGTTTCTTTTTTTAATTATTCGAAGTGCTGTGTTTGCAGGTTGGCTTCAACCCACTGAGAGTCCTGAGGAAACGCAATAAAGCTCTGAGGAAGATTAGGAAGATGCTGAAGAAAGGAGAGCTGCAAGTGACACCGGTGTGTAAGACAACCCCCCAAGGGTGAAGGATGTTAAGCAACCAAGCTCCCTAGCTTTACAGGGCAGAATGGCCTCATAGCCCCCCTTCTTAAATAATTAGATCTTCTTAGTGTAATTAGATACACTATTCCCCAAGTTGCCACTTCATGACATAAACACATTTTAAAAAGAAGATTTTAAATGGCTCTCACAGTTAGACACCTACTGATTTACCATGGGCAGAGCTTGTATGTGTCCACTGGAGCTTTGTTTGGCATCAAATGGCAGGATCAGATCCCACAGAGGTGAATATCATTCTGCATTAATGGTAGGATAAAGCTGATTTTCTCCCAGCTCAAATCCTGCATGCCTTTTGTTTACTTGTTCCAAAATTAAAGTGTATCTGACAACTGACTTCAGGGAACAATAAAAAACCATCATTAAGTGATTATCATGATGATTAAATAATTTCCAGACTTCTCCAGACAAGGGAGAGACAGAACTTTCCAGGTGGGTCCTGCTCTGTCTCATGGGAAGATCAGTTTTGCATTGCCACTACTCTTGCCCTTGTGTAAGAAGTACCACTACCCTGGCTGGGTCTTAAAGAAGAGTTCTAATTATGACACTTTTCTCTGTCAACACAGAAAGGCTTGGTTTGCATGGCCAACCCTACCTACGAGTCAGATGAAGAATTAGACAACAATGAGATAGAGGAGCTGGACCAGCCCACCATCATGACAGACTTGCCAATTCGGATCAACTGGGGCACTGACCTCCCACCTGGCATCACAGTGCCCCAGGTCAACATTCACAGCATCATTCTGGATTTCTCATCAGTGTCCTTCCTTGATTTTTCTGCCATGACAGTCCTCCAAAAGGTAATCATAATTCACAAGACAAACAGCGATCATATGAAAGAAAAACTAACAAATGCAGTTACACTTGAGGGATACAATGAGGGAAGAGATGGTACCCAGAGGGACCTGGACATGCTTGAGGAGTGGGCCCATCTGAACTTCATGAAGTTCAACAAGGCCAAGTGCAAGGTGCTGCATGTGGAACAGGGCAATCCCCAGTATCAATACAAGCTGGGGAATAAATGGATTGAGAGCAGTCCTGCAGAGGAGGACACGGGGATACTGGTGGATGAGAAATTGGATTTGACCCAGCAATGTGCACTCACAGGCCAGAAAGCGAATCATATCCTGGGCTGCATAAAAAGAAGTGTGACCAGCAGGTCAAGAGAGGTGATCTTTCCCCATTCTCATGAGGGATTTTACTCCACTCTCATGAGACGTCACCTGGAGTACTGTGTCTACCTGTGGGGTCCCCAGTGCAGGAGAGACATGGACATCTTAGAACAGGTCCAGACAAGAGCCATGGAAAGGATCAGAGGGCTGGAGCATCTCTCCTATAAGGAAAGGCTGAGAGAGTTGGAGCTGTTCAGCCTAGAGAGAAGAAGGCTATGAGCAGATCTAGATATGGCCTTTCCATACTTAAAGGGAGCTTATAAAAAAGCATGGAGAGGGACTTCATACGTGGGGTATATAGTGACAGGACAAGGGGCAATGGCTTTAAATTGAAAGAGTGCAGGTCTAGATTAGAAGAATTTTTTTGCTGTGAGGGTGGTGAAATACTGGAACAGGTTGCCCAGAGAAGCTGTGGATGCTCTATCCCTGAAACTGTTCAATGGTCAGTTGGACGATGCTCTAAGCAACCTGTTCCAGTGTAAAGTATCCCTCTCCATGGCAGGGGTTTGGAACAAGATGATCTCTCAAGTGGCTTCCAGCTGGGACCATTCTATGATTCTATTCTGTGTTTCTAGTCTGCTTATTAAAAGGCATTCCTGTATGGACTGGAAGGCCAGTGGCAAACTGAGTTTATGTGAATTTTAATGTACATTTTCTATAGAAAATATTCAAGAAATGGTTTAAATAATCAATATAAATAGTTTTGGTATTAAAGAGTTGGCCATGGCACCCTTTCTTCACCTGATAAGGCTTTGGGAAGCTCTACAGAAAGGTAGATATGAAATATGGCTTTAAACACCCAGCTGAACTTGGAACACTGGAGTTCCATTTCTGCTCCTGCTCTTGCTTCCCCAGATGACCTTGAACAAAGCAAAAGGCGCAACATTTTCAAACAGTAGCAGCTACAGTTAACTATTTAGAGACACAGAGGGTGTGTAAATCCATTTCCATAGGAACTAAAGACCTACTGTGACACGGGAACTGTAGTTCTGCTCAAGTTCCCAGTTATAAAAATCTCCCCAGAAGATTTTGAAGTAATTTTTTTTTAAGTTTCATCATGTATCATGTAGCTACAACAAAGCCATACAACCTATGAAAGATCACGTACTTCTCTGTGAGCTGAACATTTTCAATACTGCTCCTTTTCAAAAGGCTTGGCCATCCCTGTCTGCAGCCATGTGAAGAGACTACCCTGCCTCTACATGCAACAGATTTTGAGTCTAGAGCCACTTACCATCATAGATCTTAAATATCTTAGAGTGGTTGGTATATTTGCTGTGGCTAATCACTATAATGGTTATCAGCAAACCCAGCAGTATCTAAATGGTGCCTCCTTCTGGTTTAACAGACTTTGAAAGAATTTGTCCGGCTCGACATTGACATTTACATTGCTGGGGCACAGGGTGAGTACTTGTCTTTGCATTGGCATCACCACAGATGCCTCATCCCACTGCTTCACCTGTTGCCCACTGAGCATGGCTGTGAAGGATCACCCAGTTTTACTTTCCAGTCTCAGACAGCAAACAGATCCGGTTGAGTGGAGGTGTTGTCTCTCCCATGCTGTCCCAAAAGGCTGGGACCATGAGTGATGGCTCCTTTTACCTATGGCCATTGCTGTGCTGTACAGCTCTGAGATGCAGGACCCACTATCATGCACCCTGGGCTAGACATTAAATAAGAAAAGGGGCTCGAATTCCCTCCTGCCTGGCATAAACAGGGAACTACTGATGGGCATTTATTCCATCCTCTTGATATCCGTAAAGAGGAAGCCATCTGCTCTAATAAATGAAACAGTGCATTATACCAGCAGCTCCCATGTTCACTCAGTGGGCATGCTCAGGATACACTGTTTCTTCCCTTTTAAGGCCTGCAGGTCACTTTCTGCTTTGGTTTTATTTCCTCACAGAGGGCCTCCTGGACAAAATGGAGAGAAGTGCATTTTTTGATGAGGAGATTAAGCCATCCATGTTTTTCCTCACCATTCATGATGCGGTTTTACACATTTTGCTGAAGAAGGACACAGCCAGCTCCCCCAAATTAAAGCTTGCTGAGGTAACACTACAGTCTTCAACTTTCTTTAATTTAGTGCCTTTCCAGTACTGCAGAGCCCTGCTCGGCTATAGCTGTGTGTGCTACACTGTCTCTATTTTCAAAAAGATAGTCATTAAAATTCAGCTGGTCTCCAATCAAATTGAAGAGTGGCCCCTGGTTCAGGTGTGTGGAATACCACTAGTGAAAGGAGTGAGTAATTCCCACTGGTGGCTGGCCTGACTTCACTTGAAGTCACCTCCATGGGAAGAACACAGTGTGGGTGAAATCCCAGCCCAATCACCAGCAGCCCTCTGTGGACACCCATCCGGCAGAGACTGCTCCATTCACTGCAGTGGCTGTTGAAAGGCAGATTTTATGCTGCTTGCATGTAGACTTTCCAGCCCTGTCTACCTTCAAAAAGAGTGCTGAATAGTGTGGACAAACTAGTACTGCCAGATTTGGTGATGGCCTTTCTGGGAGTGTTCATAAATCAAGAGCAAGAAAGGATTCTACATACATTAAATCTGTTTAAATGTACCAGACTCAGAATGCTGCTCACCTGGAAACTGTCTAATCCCACTTAGCTGAACTGGTCCAGATCTTCTGCGCTGACCCAGAGGCGTGGTGGGGGTCATAAAGGGCTGACAAGTGAGACCTTCTTTCCTTCTATGTCAACTTCCCAGGCATGTTCCAGAGTTTTAAAAAGCAAAACCTTTTTTAATGTGAAAAACAAAAAAGAGAAAAAGAGAAGCAATCCATTTCCTAACCCACAACTTCTTGTGCTTGTTACAGGAGAAGGGTAGAAACAGTGACTGTGCCATCATCCCCAGGAATGGACTACGCAGCCGGGACTACACAGTAAGGCTCTGTCTGTGGCCTTTCAGCCACAGAAAACACAGTTCAAAAAGCTGCTTGTGGGAATGGGTAGATCAGATAACAAAAGCTTCTTCATCCCTGAGCTCTTGTGTCAGCCCAGGGCAGAAAGCACCCAGACAGCTTATTGATGGGGTTTGACTTACGGCAAAGCCTTACAGGAGTAAGAGGGATGGGGCTCGGCTCACAAGCCTCGTGGTGTGCACTGAGCAGAGGGAAGGCTGGCAAAGGCTGCCTCGCCAGGTTGCCTCACCTGGTCTCCTCGCCTGTCCACCAGAGCTCCTCCATGATAAAGTCACTGGTAGAATGCCCCTGTGGCAGAGAAGTCAACATTAGCCCAGTTTATCTAAATGTCTCAGGCAGAAGGGGAGTATGGAGACAGAGGTAAGAAAGGGACACATGCAGCCTTTCATCACAGACTTAAAGAGAAGAGTGGTATCCAGCACAGGACAACCCTGTAAGGAGAAAATGTCAGACCCATCTTCCCACACAAAATGCTTTAGAGGATCAAGTATTTACACATCATTTACCAGATGACACCTATCCTAGCTATTCCTTACAGAATGTGGAATTTATTTCTTTTTTATTCCCTACAGATTCAAACAGAAACAAAATTTTAGACTTAAGTCCCTAAGTATAATATCTTCCAGCAACACAATGTCACAGAAGATGAATGTGGACGCTGTGATGAGTATGAAGACAAAAGGATACTTTAAAATACCTTAAGAAGGATTTACTACATAGGGTTATGTTCCAGGTTTTAGAATGGGCTTGTTAGCCTTTATGTTTCTCTTTATATATAAATGTATTTATGTATATATATGGAAGCTAAAATCACACAGATTTTCTTATTTCATACCACAGTTTGTAAACAATCTGTACAGTTACTTGAGAATCTATAAATTTGAAATCTTGTACAACACAGAATAATAGTTAGGGCTGATATTTTAACTTCAGCATGTATATAACTTGTATAAAGTTTTCTTGATGGTTTGTAAGATATTTAGTAGACTGAGTTATTAAACTTGCTCTCAGCTTACTACCACAGCATGTGCCCAGTGTACATGGTGACTAATGTATCTAATTATGAAGATTGTTCAAGAAAGACATAGGCTTTTCAGACCAAAACATAATTCACTGATTTGGGCTGGGCTTGTGCAAAGTGCACAATAGAGGATACATTTATAGTGAACCATTAGGTAATGGTTTCAGTGACTCTGTATGGCTGCATTTGTCTATGCACCACCAGAGTAGCTCATGGTCAATGAGATCCAGCCTCTAAACAGGCACATTGGCCCCTAAACTCGGCCAGAGGAGCTGTGGGTGTGGAGCTGCCAGGTGAGCAGGCTGAATTGCCTGGATCTATGGACAGATGGGCAGAGGGCTTCAGCTTAAAAAGTCTACTCTGATACTCGGCACAACCCAGTCTGCACAAGTCCTGTCAATTAACCCCTGCTGGAAGCCCAAAGGACGGCAATGAGGATGGTGAAGGGTCTGGAGGGGACGCCATATGAGGAGTGGCTGAGGGCTCTTGGCCTGTTCAGCCTGGAGGAGACTTAGGGGAGACCTCATTGCAGTTACAACTTCCTCTTGAAGGAAGTGGAGGGGCACACATGGATCTCTTCTCTGTGGTGCCCAGTGACAGAACTCGAGGGTATGGCCTGAAGTTGTGTCAGGAGAGGTTTAGGTTGGATACTAGAAAAAGGGTTTTTTCCCCAGAGGGTAGTTGGCCCTGGAACAGGCTCCCCAGGGAAGTGGTCACAGCACCAGCCTGACAAAGTTCTAGAAGCATTTGGACAATGCTCTTGGGCACGTGGGGTGACTCTCAGGGATGGTGCTGTGCAGGCCAGGAGTTGGACTTGATGATCCTGGTAGGCTCCTTCCAACTCAGCATATTCTGTGATTTTGTGATATTAATGCCACTGTGCAATGCGCAGGGGAGATTTCACTCTAAATACTCTGAACTTCAGGACTGAGCTCTCCAGTTCAAGAAAAATGAATTCAAACTGCAGTTAATGAAGAAAATTGCTATGACGATCCTTGTAAAATGGAGAGCCTGTATCTAAGGACTGGCAAAAGGAGAAACAGACACAGGGATTGAACCTAGGAGAGAGGAAAAGTTATGCAAGATAAAAAAATAATATTGTTTTGTAAGGGAAAAAACTGAACTGGCCAAACTTAAACATGAGCAAGATATTAGAAGAGGGTTCCTCATTTTTACAACGGTGAGATCCTTTCCAGGTAGAACAAGAGGAGCAAAAAAAACTAAACTACTTTTAAGATGAGGCTTAAACATGTTTATGAAAATCATGACACCACATCACACCAGTGTAATCTGAACTGTCTGACTCAAGCTATTCTTTTCAGTCCTGTGCTCACATGCACCTATACAGACCCAGGTAAACATCCCTATCAAAAGCAATATATGAAGTGCACGATGTGGTGGAATACCACATCCGACACTTCAAAACTACATGGGATTCTTTGACAAGCTTCAGGTTAAGAAAAGATACTCTTTTCTAAATTGCACGTCTCAGAACAATTCATTTCAATACTAATGACTCTTCTGACACAGCACAGTACCACAGAGGATAAATCCCCCTTCCAAAACTATTCACCATTCCTTAAATGGACATGGTACATAGACAGCCTTGGCCAGAGAGCTTTGCACTCCCATGTCACACATCCCTACCAGCTACTTGCCATGTTCTTAAATCACCCTACTCCTTATTTTTCAATGTTGACACCAGCAGCAATTATATTTCTGACGCTTTATGAGATTTTCTCTCCAGGTACTGGTTATTTCTGTAACTCTGTTATTCCAATAATAACATTTTCTGGGCACCTTACCCCCATACAGATTATATCACAGACTTCTTGTTGCGGGATACTGTGGTGATGCAGATTTACAGATTTATTTTTGAGACAGGGACCTTCAGAAACCTGGCTATTTAGGTTTCTAAACATCCTGCATTGGGTGCTGTTGCTGCTCAGTTAGAATACTACTATATACTGTTTTTTAGTATTTTACTCAAGAATGAAGCAAAAAGGCAAATTCCATACCTGCTTTCTTTTTGGAGAGCTGACAGGTATTGCATTAATTCATCATCACATATCCTGAGCCTCTCTCTCCTCAGCACAGTGCAGATGCTTTGTAACTAAATAACAGGCATTTTACAGCCAGCAAGAGGGATGGAAAATAGAGAAGCCAAAGAGCCCGTGACGCTCAAGCCTACTCTCAGGTCTGCTTATCACTTTGTGGTGCAGAAGAGATTGCCTGTGTGAAATATAGAAACAAAAAATTAAAAGTGTCAAGGTCTTGACAATTAAAACATTAAAATTCAAGGTCTTAGGCTCAATGGAGAGAGGATGTTATAACATGCAAACCTATATTTTTTTCAATCTCAAACTGAGCTACTATTAAGGAAGACATATCCTTAAGCACTTTACTGAAATGTTACTCATAGTTCTCTATTCCTCATCCCTGTGCTGAATGTGAATTTATTTTCTCACTCTTCATGCATCTGCTCCCTTCTGCTTCCTAAGAAGATGCCTGAAAGTCTGCCTGAGCCAGAAATGGCAAAGAACAAGTTGAGGAACAATCATCAGCACTTATGTGATTTTATTTAGTGGAGGAAGTAATTCACCATAAATAGTCTTGGAGGCGTGTTCAAGCACTGGTTTTCACAAGTAAAACTGAAGAAAACTCTTGATGACTGACATATTTACATCTATTTAGAGTTATTAATTTAGCTTTTTAAGCAGTTACGCTGAAGCTCTTTTGTGAAACATTACTACATAAAAATGGAAACATTCCTGCCCACTTGCAGACATTAACACTCTTCCCATTACCAGAAGTGTATTACAATGAGTCCTACTGGCACTCGAGAATCACTTGAATTGTATTATCAAAATTACTCACTAAAGTTTCATAATGACTGAGCTAATTTACCAGCTTCCTGCTGCTATTACACCCACAGGTTTCTGGATGTATGCTGCATTTTTAAATATTTTAATCTCTTGTGCTTGTGAACTGAGTCTAAACTGAAAATAAAATTGAAAAAAAAACACCAACAAATTAATGTCTCATACTTAAGAGAATAAGGAGATCCCATTCAAAGTAGGAAAACTTTCTAAAGCTGATGTCTCATGACTAAGTCAAGACTAAAAGGGGATTTAAACTTCACTATTTTCACCCACACTGCCCAAACAAATGCAGCCAGTTCAGTTTACAAAATGGTCAGTGTGAATCACTAGTGTGAGTATAAAATACTGAACCCTGTCCAAAAGCTCACAATTGTAAAGGCACAATTACTATATCAAGATTATTTAAGAAGTGCTAAGAATTGCTAAAACAAAATAAATACAAAGGGAAACACGACTTGTATAATACTGATATTTACTTTAGAAATGTAAACAGGGTGAAAATGAATCCAAACCTTGCACGTTTCTCTGCTGCATTGGCCTCTGTGTTATGTATACGAGAAGTTCAAACCTATTTCCCATACATTCAATATTCTGTTGCAGCTCCAATCCACTGTGCTCTTCCAGTTTCCCAGGCTTGACAGGACCTTCTGCTGTGAACCTGTGCCTGCTTTTGCCAGCAGCCCAGCAATGCACACAGAGAGAAACAACTCAAAATCAGACAAGTTTTACAGAGCAGAAAACAATTTAAGAAGAGAGAGGTGTGTTCAGACTTGATCCACGGGGAAAGCATATCCACAAATGGTTTTGAAAACACCTGACTTCCACCAAAAGGGAAGACAGATATTCTCCCTCACTATGTGTGCAAATTCTAAAGTGGAGTTAGTTAATAGTGGAGTTACTTTCACTTCAGTTTTTAACAAACAGATTTTGACAGTCCTTGAGAGCAGGAAGCAAAAAGAAGTGGAAAATCCATCCTTGCAGTAAGGTATTATAATTTTCTTGGATCAGATTTTTAAAAAATTATCCACATTTTAAATTTTTCTTTTAAAAAGGCATGAAAAATATCACTTCTCACATGTAGGTAACCAATCTTTATGTTAATAGTATTAAAAACCCCTACCACAAACAGAAGTATAGTTCACGCAATTGGTCGCCTGGTTGTAAAGTATGCATGGCTGCAAGCAACCCTTTAGGCAAAGTTAGAGATGGAATCAAGGATAAAGTGTAAGGAGACAAGCATCTGAAGCACAGATGTTTTCAGGCCATCTGCTAGTGTCCTTTCATTAATTCCGTCGTGAACACAAACCATCATCACACTCTTTTTCATTCCTTATGTGACATTGTTAGAGGAACCTACAATGGCTGACAGATTTAAATGTCAGAGTTCTCTTCAAAATCTGAGACCTGCTTGGCAATGCCTCAGGAAGGAGATCATTGCCACAGATAGGGGTATTTATTCAAAATAAATGTAATTAATTCAATTCAGATATTTGTCTTTACAGTAAGACTTCAGAAGGAATCCAAAGAAATCACAAGTACATCTCACTATTTCTAACATGGTCAATTACACAATTAAATACAATACACGAATTTTGTAACCTCTCAATAAAATGACCAGATATTTAGAAAAAAAGCCAACTCAACCAACAAATCAAGGAAAAAAACCACCCTAAAACATACACTAAACCCTTAAACAAATCAAAAAGACAGTTAACACAAGGTTTCAAACAATGGAGGCATTTTTAAACTTTGTAAATATGAAAATATCAACAGTGCCCTTAGTCACATAGGTGTCCTTAGTTACATATATTATACTCCAGATTTAATAATTTAAAAATTATATTTAGGTATTACTCTTACAAGATGACACAGAAATTTGAACCAAGTCCTGCTTACATAGGATGATTTTTGAGTTAAGTTCTCTGTCACAGGCTTTTAGTCCATAGTCACTAAACAACTCCAGGGATCCACAGATTTTTTGGGTAATACATCATTGTCCGTATGACATATGTCACCTTTCTCTCAAATATAGAGAAAAAATTTCTCACACATTCTCTACTGATGATAGAGATACATTCATCTTTTGTGCTTTTGATAGAGCAAAAACTACTGTTTCCCCTTAATCAATTCACCTGCCACAGCATTTTCAGAAAAGCACTTCACCAGTAACTTCAAGAACAGCTTTGGACACAGAAGTATTTTGAACTCTTCATGTGGGTCAAGAGATGGGAGAATATGTAACAAAAATATGCAACCTGACTTACTTCAAAAACCCAGCACGACAGAGAGTTGCTTTATTTCCTCGTCACCTGTGACTAACAGGCAGCAGCTCATTCCACAATGTCCAATTCTCCCAAACAGAGAGCACTGGTGAGGTAGATTCATGGCCTTCCCTCGGGAAGCCGCGCATGTCCAAGCACAGCGAGCTGGCACCTGGAGCCCTCCGAGAGTCCCTGTAACACAAGTGTGTCAGGCCTGAGCTTGGCTTGGAAGCATCAAAGAGCATGAATCAGACATGCAGATTTCCTCACAGACGAAGTTCTATGCTGTAACATGAAAGTGCCTCCTCCCAGTCAACTTCACAGTGACAGAAGGGGGCCTTAAAAGTTCCTCATGTGTTTGTTAATTACTGAAAGAATGCTTGCTGGCAGAGACATTTTTGCCTTCACATGTATAGAAACAGCAAATTTTCAACCAACTCGTTTCATAGCACACTATTACAATCAGCCTCTTTTTCTTCACCACTGTATTTTATTTAAAATTACTTAGTTTTCAGAGCAACCAAACCAAATAACTCTCTCGTAGAAAGAAATATGTTACAGCTAAGCAGATTTTCAAGCACTTGACACTTACTGGCCATTTGTATACCCCTGAATTTATTTGTATCACACCTCTATATTTGAAAGGCAGTCTAAAATATTTGGCCATGGTCACAAGGGAATCAATGGCAGTCAAGAACAGAGTAAATCTAAAGAACTAATTAAAAATATGAAGTTTAGACATAAAAATACAAAATCTGAAATGTTGCACTGCCACAGCTTTATAATAAATGTAATGCTTACAATTCAGGAAAAGAACGTTTACAAAATAAGAAGTAACACTGAGGCTTTAAGGTGGCTCAGATTATTTGAAAACAGTAGGAAACTACAAATTTTAGAAAAAACCCAAAGGACTTCCATCTGAAAGCATCACTGCCAGAAATGTGGTATTTGGAAAAAACAATGGTTCAGTGCAAATACTGATCAGAAATGCAAAGATAAACGCTCCAACCAACAGACAGTACTGTCTTGTTAGTGTCTGCTTCTGCTACCAGCTGCACTAAAAAGGAACTTTCTCATTTTATATCATATTTCTGTTTCAAAGTATTCTTATAAAACATAAATTTTGGACTAAAACAGACCTAAAAGCCTGCTTATATTGCTACTTTTTGAGAAAAGCAAAACACCTAACCTAAGTCTGTTCAGTTAAACCTGTATCACAAAATCAAAACAGATAAATAAGGTGTACTTTTTTATTTAACTACACATGGGATTTCAGACCACTTCTTTCATATTATTCAAATGGGAAGTTTTCCTACTGTACACATTATATAAAGTGAGCGAAGCAAATAAAACTTCCCTACGTAAAAGAAGCTGCTTTTCACAGACATCGCAAGCCAGTTCACAGCCACTTCCACACAAACACAGCCATAGGTAAACACAGTAATTTGAATTCAACTCCAGTGAGTAGCTTACACGTAAACAGAACCTTCTGAATCAAAACTAGCTTTAAAACAAACTCCAAAAACCCTAACAAAAACAAACAAAAAACCCCACATTACATTGTTTCATGTCATGGCAAAGCTGTATCTTTGATAAGATTCATCTTGCTGCATAAAGAAAAAAACAGAAAAACTGGAATGTGATAAATGCAGAATTCTGCATGTCTGATTTCTAGTGCTAAGAATTCATTACAGCCTGAAATCATTATGAGTAATGGTAAATGGCAATAAGAGAAATATTAAAGTTCCTTTAATATTTCACTACATTGCCATTTAGAAGGTATTAGTGTTGAAATGGTGTCCCGGAACTATGTGTGTGTTAACTTCATATAAAAACTCACCACATTTACAACCATGTTTCAATTTAATTATTGTACACAGGTTAACAAAAACACTGGATTTAACAAAAACAATATTCAGAATGGTACAACACATGTTCATTTTCTCCAGGAAATAATATTACAAGTGATCATCTTAGGACAATTTAGCCACACTAGCAACAGAAGTTCTGTTAAAATGCAACTGTGGTCTACTAAGCCACTTATTTTAGCACTACAGAGTATTTGAAGTTAAGAGTCCTACGGCCAAGGCTTAAAAATCATTTAAGAGTCAAACCTCAAAATGTCTTACAGTCAAAATGACAGTATTTTTAAAAAAACACAACAAAATAACCCAAAACCAATTAATTAAAAGGCTGCTGTATTTAGTTTTATCCTCTTCATGGCATCCTCTACTCATATAGTTGCTTGTATCATTGGTAATAGGGTCTGTATCTGGCTTGATCAGGGTGATGTGGTCCAGGAAGGGGGGCCTGAGCAGGAGGCCCTTGCATCCTTGGAGGTGGAGGTGGCCCCCTTGGAGCTGGCCATATCCCTGGACTCATTCCCCCAGGCTGTGTGAAAGGGGGACTAAGAGTTCCTTGATCTTCACTGAACTGTGGCAAAGAGTTGGGATTATAGTGATGGGGAGGGGGTGCATTTACATTTACAGGTGGGCCTCCGTGCTGAGGAGGGGGAGGTCCCGGAGGTGGATGGTTCATGTACGGTGGCATCTGGGCAATGATGTGTCCAGGCGGAGGGGTTATGGGCGGAGGGGCAGAGGTCATGGGAGGCGGAGGAGCCTGGCTGTACACCATGTGAGGGGTGCCTGCCGCCTGCGGAGGGTGCTGCAGCGGGTGGCTGATTGGTGGAGGCGGCGGCGGGGGCGGTGCATAGTGCTGCTGGGGAGGCATAATATGATGAGGGTGTGATACCACTGGCTGCCCCTGGTATTCAGGATGATGATGAGCAGGTGCAGGCGCTGGTGGAGGCGGTTCTCGGGCACCTGAATTCGAGTCATCCTGAATGGGGACAGTTATTAAGTTGCTGTGTTTTCTTGTTGAGATGCGGAAGGTGTCCTGACTGACTGGGCGGGGTGGCGGCGGAGCCATGGACATCTCTGCAGGAGGAGCACGGATGTCCTCGTGGGGCTGGTTATAGTGCTCATGTGGCACGTGCTGCAAAGGAGGCGGTGGCATCATGATGTGCTGCTTTGGTGGAATGTGGCTCATGTGATGTTTCTCAGGGGGCATTATAAAACGCTCGGGAATTTCGGCCGGCGGTGGGGCAATAGGAGGATGTACAGGTTCAATGGGAGGACGAGTAACAGGCTTCCCGGCTCTCATGTGACGGTGGTTAATGTGAGCTTGTAAGTCCCTCTGTGACAGGTAAGTTCTCTTGCATCCTTGAACAATGCTGCACATGAAGAGAGACCCTCGTACACACTGCTCAATCCGCTGCACAGGCTCGTTACAGCTAAATCAAAAAGAGAATATTGATTTATTGTCATCATGGAGAGCTCAGCATGCATTTTTTCTTGCATAAATTAGCCAAATTAGAACTGGCAATTTTGCCCCACGGTTGCAATGAAAGAAATTTTTCACTGATTTTGAAGTTTACCTAGTTTTCAAAACTCCACATGTAACTATGACAACATAGAAAATTCTACCTCATGAAATTTTTAAGTAGCATCTCTCTCACACACAAATTTCTTCTGTGCATTAAGACTTAAAACGGGTCACTCTCACTAAGTAAATTAAACTGCTGTTTATTCCTTTACAATTAGGGCAATAACAGGTTACCTACCTAAAAACAACAAAGTAAACACTGATCTCTTACAATCCCAAAATATGGAATAGGAACTAGAAAGTACAGAGTAATCCACTGCCTCTGCTAAATGTATATAAATAAGAGCCATATTAATGCAGTATCTGAAACAAGATATTTAAGCTACTTTGTTACATTTTCTTTAATAACAAATCTTGAGATAACTCACCCTGGACACATCTTGTCTCCCTTTTTCTCATGTAGTATAGCACAGTCATAGCAGAAAACATGCTTGCAAGGTATCTAGAGATAAAACATTGCTGTTAAGATATCACGTATAAAGATCTATGTCATTCTGCAGAATACAGTTCTTCCCTCCAGTGCAGAGTTTATAATAATTAAAGTAACTGGTGAACAAACATAGAAGTGGTTAACGATTTACAGCATCTTTGCACAGAAACCTTCTAGAACAGTTTACATTGAGTTTGGGTTTTTCGGGGTAGCGTTGTTTGGGGGTTTTTAAGTGTTGGTAAAAAACACTGGCAGAAGTCTGAGTCTTGCACTAATACCAACACTGAATATTCACTGAAGCTGCAAATGCAATCTGATTACACTTGTCTTGCTGGCAAGGAAGGAAAGTTTTAAAAGCATTAACTGTCATTAAGTCAGATGATGAAGCTTGTTACATCACACTTAGAAATCTAAATTAATCTCAGGGATTTTTAAAGGGACATAAAGTGAATGGTGTTTTCTAACTTCACTGCAAGTCTTTAATTGAGATAAAAAATTTGTTTTCAAACCTAAGTGGTATAAGATCAAAACTCCAGAACTTGAAGGTTTTTTCCTTTGTGATAGGGTTCTGGTTTTTATTTAACATTTTCAGAGCTTCCTTTATTAAATCAAGGGCTAAAGCAAAATCAGTCAGACAGATGAACAAAAACACTTGAGCAGTGAAGGCCCCCAGTTTCATCCTCGTACTATTCTGCTGTTTATTCAGATGCCTGTTGAAATCAGTAACCCCTAGAAGTCTCATACAGACATAGTAAAACCTAATTTTACCTAAAGGAAAAACATGGTAATTTCACTCACCATGCGTCCATACATTTTGATGGGCAATCCACACTTATCACAGAAATGGACCGGTGTATCATCCTTTTCCCCCAGCAAGTTTATCTGGTAGGACAGAGAAGAGGGTGAGAAAACAAATCCCAACATCACTAAAGCTCCTCATTTCAATTATCGTCTGAATTAGCTGAAAAGGAAGCAATTATTTCTGAATTAGCTGAAAAGGAAGCAAGAACACCACAAACAGGAAAAAGTAGAGGATGTATTTTTAGTCAGACAAAAACAACTGAAAAACTTTTAATTAACCAAGTATCTACCAGGACTACCTACAGCTTCATATGATACACAGGCAAAGATTCATGACTTTACCTTATAGTCCCAAAAGATGGGTCCAGGAAATCTCCTCTGATTGCCAAACATTTCACCTCCTTTACATTCGTATCGCTCCTCCTTGTTATAATCAAATTCTTCTGTGGAAAAGAGAAAGAGAAGAAAGACACGAGCCAACCACAACACTTTCATAATTGACACCAGCTGCTATTAAGATCATGGGTCATTTATACTGAAATTATCCAATAATGCCACTTCCAATCTGCTGAACCCATTCTACAGAAAGGTAGAGCCTGTTTTGGAAATGGACACTACTGAAGCCCTACAGTGCAGCAATTGGAAAATTGAAACTTGTTTTGCATTTGGACAAAACCCTGGACTCTTAAGTCTCTAAGACTGAATAAAGTCTCAAACAATGCTATAGAACAATATGCTTCCTTGCTATAGGGTATTTATATTAATTTACCTTCATCACCAGCTTGTGTCTTCGAAGGCATCCTGTTCATATTTCTTGGAGTTCGAGGTGCAGGTTTGGTTTTATTGGTCTGTTTTGAAATAAGCTTTATAGGGATTCTTCTACGGACATCAAGACCACCCAATGATCCTGAACTATTTGTTCCTTGTAAATCATTGTCTATGAAAAAAAATTTTAAAAATTATCTAATTTTTCATTTATCTAATAGTCTCTAAAGAGGCTAAATATTAACAGAAAAGTTTTAAGAAAAATAATTTTTAAATCTTGCTTCAGACTCACACACCATATCAAAATTTAATCACTAGAAAAAAACATATCTTCGCATACAATTTCTTCCAGAAGTCAAGTCACATAACTGTATTGTATTGTAGCCATGATTTCAGGAAATCTAGTTTAAAAATACAGCTATTTAAATAACTTATTTAGTCACTCATTTCTGCACAACAGAAGCATTAATTGTATAGCTCTTCTCACAGTGTGAAGAGCATTGAAGAGTCAATTCTTTGTACAACCTTGACCACATAGAATTTATGTGAAAAGGTAATTTTTACTACTTATGTATATTGTTTATTAAAGTAGGAAGGAAACTAGTTAATATATAAACTCAACATCTTGACATATCACTTAGAAGTTTTTGATAAAAATATTAGTACTTAGGAATATGGAGTTTTACCCTTCCTAAACTGAAAATTATTGTTTCCGGCTACATACAGAATTCTCTTTAATCAGATTTAAATCTAAATACTAGGGTGAAAGAAGTAAGAAATAGCCTGACACACGCATCAGCAAGTACAGGCTCCAAGAGAGAATTCAGAGCAAGTATTGCAACAAGCAACACCAATGAAGAAGGTGTAACTCCCTCAGCCTCCGGTAATTTTATCTGAAATCATCACACAGCATCTCATTCGTACAAAAATAAAGTTACGGCCTACACAAATCTTCCCAGTTCACTTGGATTTTAACTGAAAATGCCATTCTAACAGGTGTTTGTTTCAAAGCAGAGCATGCGCAGCCTGGAAGGGGTGAGCCCCAAGCTGTTACAGCCCTGTCATTCCACAGGGTATGGCACTCCAGCCCTGGAATGACTGCTGAGGCCCCAAAGGATTGCAGCACAGGAGCACCTGGACACTGAAATTAGGGCCCATTACTGTAATTCTGCACAATGCCTCACCAACTACTGTCTCTCGAAGCCTAAAACCACCACACACAGTGCAACAAGTAGAAGCAAAAACAAGGAAAAAAGGGAATGCTCTCAGTTATTCAGCAGCTACCATCAAAGCTAGGAAATGTGTCCGTTTCAAACTGGGACTGTGCCATGACGGTCTTGTACCTCCAAACTGAAAGCCCTCAATTTCCTGGGATAGATCAAACTCCTCTTAGCTCTGTGGTCGACACTTTCACTCTAAAAGGCAATATGCAAAAAGGCAAAAGCAATAAAGCTTGTTTTTACTTCTGATTGTTATTTCTTTCAGCTGTCCAGATGAATCTGCAAACACTCAACTATGTCACCAGGCTTCCCCAGAGAGTGCTGGACCAAGACATCAGAGGTAAAGCTGTCTGTTTTCCATGTGTTAGGAAATTCTGTTTTCTACCAGAATACACAAAACCACAGCACCATAAAACAGAAAAAGTCTGCTGCAACTCAGTCCATCTGCAAACACGGATAACTAAAACAAATTTAAAAATCAAAAACTTGGGTATTATTTAGTCCACTGAACTGCCAATAAGTTCTATCTCTTTTCCTCCTCATACCCTTGCAAGCCAGGAATATCTACATGAGTTAGCTGCTCAACTAACCCAAACTAGCAAGTCTATTAGTCACTCATGTTTCACAGAAGGTTAGTAAATTCCATTCTGGAGGAGCCTAACTTGCAGGATTATGTCCAGAAAAAACTAAAACAAACATACCAAACTTGTTAAGACTACTCAGAGAAGACCTAATTAGCGGTGATGCAACCTACTGAAATGTCACCTTCATCAACTTAATTTTTGCATTTCAAGATTTATTAAAATTTAAAAACATACCTCAGATACTTTATACAGATAGTCATAATGCAATCTTTCATAAGGGAAAGGGGAAAAAAAAAAACCTCCAAAACCACGCTAGCAAAAAGCCCACGTCCATTCATTTATTCACTGCACTACGCCAGCGCATTAAGCAGCAAAGGATCACAGCTACGCCAGCGCGTTCACCGGCGAAGGACCACATTTAAACCACGAAATTAAATTCAAGCACACGAGGAAGTTTCCTCTCGGGCCACAACTACGGAACCAGGAAACACATTATGGGCACCGATGCCGGAAAACGCCGCGGGCAAACGAGCGTCTCTACCCCACCTCCGGGACGCCACAGGCTGTTCCGGT
>VZRN01011464.1:2070811-2095687 GCA_013397935.1 Dasyornis broadbenti
CGGCGGCTTCGCGGCTCCTGCCAGACTGCGGCCCCGGGGCAGATCCGCGACTGTTTGGGTTTGGAAGGCGTGACCCTGTGGTTTTGGGGGGAAGGATGAAATGAAAAGAAAACGTGAGAGGGGTCTCTCAGTTCAGGAGCCGTGGAGGCCCCGTGGTGCAGCCTTTAAACACACTGGAAAGATGCATCGCGCTCTCGGCTGCTGAGGATCAGCCTTAAGTTTTAGCATGTTAATGGCAGATTCTTGACATGCTGTAGAAGTGATGGAACAGTGAATCTCCAGAGCGCTCAGAAGCTTCATGGAGTAGAGCTCACTGTGTCAGGAGAGGACTTAATGTAATTTCCATACATTTAGAATTTTGTAATTCCTATTCAGTATGATGCTAAGTGTTTCTATAGCACTGAAGAAAGGCAAGAAATAAAAATACAAGTAAGTCAGAGTTTATAAGCAGAAAATGGCCTTGAGCTGTCCTTCCATAATCCTAAAGTAGAGTACCTCTGCTCCACGCACTTCAGGTTGGTGATTGTCTCACTGAAAGCCTCCTGGATTGGGATCTTGTGCCCCTATAGACAATGTCTCTCATCTTTATAGCCTTAATATTTAAAAGCTGACATTTAAGTCTAACGTTTGTTCTCTTATCTGCACAGGGCAGAGAGAATAGGTTTTTCCTTTTGTTTTTGTTAATCCTCAGAACAGACCCCAGGGTAGTGTGACACTGATCCCTTCATGATAAGCTTTATCTCCCCATAATAATAATTCACAAAGAGAAAACGTTAAAAACCCCAAAAATAAACAAGAACCACCCCCAAATATACAGATGCAAGGTGCATGATTTCAGTATGCCCAACTTTATTTTCTAGTTAATGGATACAATTACTTTTCAAATGCAGCTTTTTAAAAGGGTAAAAAAACTTCAAATGCATCTCCAAATTTAATATCTGACATGCAAAGACAGAACAGCAATACTCAAAATGCATACAAAAATACCACTTCTTCATCCTACTGGAAAAAGATAAGCACACCTAGTTACACTACTTATGGATATTTGAATTAGTACAAAACTGTAGAGAATTTTAGCTTCATTGCAAAATCCATTATTTTGGTATCCTTAATTTTGATGGATACATAGAAAATTAGGCACATACCCACTGAGAAAGGCATTTGAATGCATTCTGCATATTACCTCTTACCCTTCCACTGTAGGCTTTGAATAAAATGCTGTTTTTCAGAAAAAGTTTAATATTTTGTGCCAGTTAAATTAAGAACAGATACAACTATGCCTAGAAAAAATATGCAGGATGAGAATAAGTGCATTTCATTATATTGTACCACAATTAATCCCAGCTCAGATGTCATACTTGGAAAGGAACTGGAAGACGAGTATTTCATTACTTTTTAAATACCTGTATGGATAAGAACTAGAGGAAGTTCAAAAAGTAATGTAAGCCCACATCTCTGTCAAGTAAGAATCTGTACTCAAACTTCACAGTGCAGATGTTGTCTTGAGAAAAAAAAAATAAAAAAATCCCTGCTACCATTTTTTTACCACCTTTTCCATCGAATGTTCTGCATTAACAATTAGCTGAAAGCTCACTCACCAGGTGGAACATTTTGCTTTTTACATAAAATGTACCTCTGTTTCATAAAAGCAATACAGCTTCTGAGAAACATGTCACTGGCCTTGTGCACTGGCAACAGTTCCAGCAGTCAGGTTAATAGGAGCTGGGGCCATGGCCTGATAGGAGCTTCAGGCCAGTAAGGTGGGCAGAAGTGCCAACCTCCCATGAAAGCTGGCCAGGGGAGAGGAGGAGGACAGGTAGAGTTAAAAGCATGAATTGTCAAATCACAGCCCGGGCTGAAGCATTAGTGTCAGTAGAAATTAATGTTTCTATCTGAAGAGGTGCAGAATGATCTGATTTGCCTCTTGAACACTTGCCTCGTTGTCAGCTGGTGGAGATACCTATCCCACAGACAAACGGCCTATGCCCATTGTGAACAGAATTCGCTGTTTGCTGACTTGGACTGGAGCACTAACATCACCTAAGTTCAAGCATCTGCACTGAGAAACTTAATTGTTGTGAAGGCTGAAGTCTGTGCCTTAACTACAGAATAAAGATGCTAGTTTGGTGCTGTTACCTTTTGTGTAAGATACCATCCAACTGACTGAAGTTTATAGGATTTTTTTCACTGATTTTGACAGAGTTCGCTCTGGTCTTGAGGCCAGAATAATTTATTTAGTGCTTAGCTTTTCATGTAAGATTTTCCACTAGCGTTACCTGCAGCAGAAATCTCTGTGCAGTGTGATGTGGGAAAATTTCTCTGATGTAATCAAGTAAGGAGAATTAAATACACTGAAGCTAATTAGTCCACATTGTTAAACTTAAAGGCATTTTATACCTGGACATTTCTTACACTATAGTTTTTATCTGTTTACTCACCATGCAGGGGTTTTTTCCATTTTAAAAATAATGTAGTGCTAAAAAATTTAAGGTAGCAGTCTGTTTTCTTCTTCATGAAAATTCAGGACATTAGTTAAGGTTTAAAGATTTGCTGGTCAAATCTTTATCTATTGTAAATTATTGCACTTGTGCATTATGAACTTCCAAATGTAAAAGAACAGCAGCAGTTTGATGTAGAATATTAAAAAAGTCTCTATAAAAATATAACTATTCATTAAACAAAAAAATACACCTATATTCCATTAAAAAACCCCACAAACTTCTATACTAGGTCACACTCTGATTTCTTGCTTGCATTCAGTATCAGCCTGTTTTACAGATTCCATTAGGTACCCAGGGACTAAGGTTTTCCTTAATTTATGTCATGATCTGCCTCTTGATGAAGATTATGTAACCTAGCCAAAATAATCTTCTGTGTGTCCTTCATTTAAGGGGCAATCATTAATAGTAGTGCATGACTTGCTACAATGGGATTAATACAGAACTAATGAACCCACATCCAAGGGTCTTTTGAAACTTATATTTGAAGTATTATAGTGGTTCAGTGCTGTTTTCTGTTCATGTGACAGTTTCACCTGTTACCTGTTTCAGTGATCTAACACCCTGCAGCAATTTAAGGAATTGCTTGAAAAAAAAATCATGATACATTTTTCAAGGCTTGTCAGCACATGTTCTCACACTCATGTTCTAGAAGTCAAAGCCTTGGCCAGCTAGAAGTCTCGCCCTTTCACTAGGCATTGTACAAATACTGAACAAAAGGCCTGCCATCCAAAGATTTTGGTCTCTTCAACTCTCCTGGGCAGACCACAGAGCAGCTTTTCATCCTGTACACACTGATAAAAGTGCAGCACAACTTCTGCCTGACTAGTCCCAAAACTGCGTACATCTTTCACAATAGTCTTCTGATTTTCCTTTTCATTAAAATGTATCATAGCAGAAAGTGCTCGCTGAATCAAGGTCCAGAATATTTCTGGGATGTTAGCTAAAATTTGGAGTTATAGAGATCTGTATAATTCAGACAAACAATCAGGGTTTTCTTCAAGTGCAAAGATTGGTTTCATAGCAGAAGATGCTGATATAGATAGCACTGGTGCGTGAATATTGCTGTGCGCTCACAGGTAGGACAGTACCAGCAGTCCTTCAGGAAGCAAGTCGGCGCATTGCCTAGAGAAATGGGTTTTGAAAGGTGGAGAGAAACAGGCCATGGTTAGTTCACAATATACACCATCTGGAAAAATTACATGTTTGTGTAAACTAAAAACTCGGTGAAAATACAAAGAAAGTAACTTCTGCAAAATGTGGAGATTATGCAAGAAGGTGTCTGCTGTGTTAAAAGGAGGAATGAAAGGGGGATGTTGACTATCACTTTGGACTCTGGTGCCTCAAGCCTTGCCAAGTCTTATTTTAGGCACCCAGCTTGTGTTTAGATCTATTCTTAAGCCTTAGGCAAAAGTAGTCCTAAAGCAAGAGATACTTAAGCAGATAATCTACTACCATCTCTAGAAAAACTTGACTTCGTCCATTCAGCACTGACATTTGGTATCCAGAGAGGGTATTTATTTATGGAGAAGCTGTTGAGGGCCATCCTCTCACAGCATGACTCAGTGCTACAGGCAGAGGGGTAGACAGTTCTAAAGTGCATACCTCTTCCTGAACATCAAGTTCATCATCAGGCCGGCTTGTTTCTGTGAACTGTATGGGTTCTTTAGACTCCTGCATGAGTGAAATCTTGGTAGAAAGAGATTAAGAAACATGATGAGTTACATGTTGTCCATATCATTGTAATTGATTTTTTTACTTTGAAGTACCTTAAAATAACTCCACAATTTAGAAGAGTCTGTTGTTCACTGTTCCTAGACAAAGATGATGATTTAGTTCAGCTGAGTGGAACTTACAAATTGCAGAGCTTTTGGGCCTGTCTCTGCTCACGTGACTAGTTATGGCTTTGTACAAATAATAAAAACACAACCCATCTCTAAACTGCTGTATAGCATTATGCAAATGTTAATCTCTACTATAAAACATTAGTATTAAAAAGTTATAAAAAATAAGGGTCCTATCCTAGTAATTTATCAGTAATAATAATTTTAATTGCTATTTATTCATAATACTGTAATAGTGATTGCTAGGGAAGGAATTGTGGTGAAAAGAAAGGAGGCTATTATATGACCGTTTTCCTAATGAGAGTCCACATCTTTAAATGCTACAGTGTTCTGGTTATCTAAAAAACCCACAGAACACAACAAGGAAATGCACAGAGAAGGGCAGTAGGTACGAACACTGGTGTGGAACAGCTTTCGTACACATCCACACCAAGTAGCATGAGATTATAGCTTTGATCAGAAGTCTGTGGAGTGTTGGGAAAGGGAGCAGGAAATGATTATTCACTGCAGCTAACAATCAAGAAGTCCAGCAGGCTTAAACCAAGGAGGAAATATTTGTCATGTAACACATCTGAAATTACAGAACCCATCCCTATAGGATAGTGTCACAGGTTCCAAAAGGAGTATGACAGACACATCGAAGAAAACTCCATTGTTGACAATTAAATATAATGTTCCAAATGCAACCTCCAGCTGAGGAGGATCTCAAGATGCCAGTTACCAGAAATTAGAAAATGTGTCTTACGATGAAGTGTTTTCCATATGTGCTGTTTCTCATGTTCTTTTCACTAACAAGCTCCTGGAGTTGACAGACCCTTCCTTTGATCTAGAAAAATACTCATGTACTACAGATGCTTCCCAATTTACTTCACTTACACCTTTTTTTGTACAACAGTTCTATGTCTAGATTTCAAATGTGCCATGCTATAATGAAAACACCAAGAATGAGTGCTAGATGATAGAAGGGAGGCAAATGTACTACTGGATATCCTTACCTTCTCAAATATGGGATCCTGGTTGTCACTGTATGTCATTTGATTTCTTATGTAGAGCACAGCATCATGGACAGTCAAGAAAAATATGTCTTTTCTGACAGTGTCATCAAAGAAGGCACTCCGTTCCAGCTGAGATATAAGGTTGTCTGAATAATAGGAAGTCATAACAGGTTCATACAATATTAAGTTAAATTACTTAATATTGTAAATAAATACATGTCAAAATACACGGTTGCAACTATCAGAAATCAAATGTACAGCCAAATGAATCCATCACTTATAGTTCAGTCTTTACTTTTACTTTCCATATTTCCTTTACACACCACTATTCTTTGTGTCCCAGTGGAGGCCACAATGTTTATCAGTGTGACAATTCACATATTTATTAGTGCAGATGCTACCACAGACACATCTAGAGATCCTTTCTCACCTTCATTTTATTCTCTGCATGAGTGACAGTAGAAATATTTGGATATTTACCTTGATATGAAGCGAAGTATACTCTCACATCAATTCTCTCAAACTCTTTAATTATCTAAAAAAAAAAAAGTTTGCAACAAGGACATCAATAAATAAAGTCTGTAAGGAGAAAATAGATATGTCTCTCTGTCTATATAATGTATAGGCACACACACTTCATTTTTTTCTGATTGTCTTCATTCCACATAGCACAATTTGTTTATTCATTATAAATAAGGTACTGTTATACTTTGCTATATTAAAGATCCAGTAGTTAAGCACCTGGTTGCTGAAGTGACCTATCTTCAATTATGTAAATAGAACTACCCATTTTACTCACACAAACATTACTGCCTATTAAGGTTGTCATTCTGTTCTCATAATATGAATAATCATCTCTCCACATGGGTGCGATTTTCCCCCATGTATGTGCAATACAACACAATCACTCGTTGGCACATGCAGATTTTTAACACAGATTTTTCCCTCATGCCGTACACCAGATGGACCTGTTCTTGGATGAAAAAGCTACATATGGAAAAAGTCATGTCAATGGACTCTGTAGTCCCATGTAACTAGGCAGAAGGCTGAAGCAAGGCACATACTACTCCTGTATTTCACTTAGTTAAAAGGCAGGAGACTGGAATCTACCCCTGGATTCCTGATGGCAGGCAAGTCTCTTAGAATAGTGTTTTCAGAGGTGATTACTAATTCCATTCCCTTCTGTTAATTGATAAACTAGAGTCATGGTAAAGATCTGGTTTATAGATAGGCTAAGTGGTCCCAACTGCAAAATTAAGTAAGTGAAAGCATCAATATGAACATACAAAATATCAGAAAATACTAAAGACTGAACAATCTGGTCCTACACACTTGTAACTGGCCACCAAAAAATAAAGGAAATACTCAGCCCCTATCTTTATACCTCATTTCCTTCTTCCTAAATCAGGAATATTATCTCCTTGTTATGAACTGGGAGTTTGAAGATTAAATAATGAATGTTGATGAAGCCCTTGATACTAGCCACAGAAAATATTATAAAGAAATGAATCATTGTTCCTTCATAATTGAAATAATATGTAATAAATAAATAAATCTTCTGGCTAAAGACTGAACAGGGATGGTAAGATGAAATTTTTAGTACCTCTGTGTTGAGTGAGCATCATCCTGTGACCAGATTAAAGCAGGAGGCATGTGGAAAGAAAATATATAACTAAAATATTTCATAACATATGCATATAAGGGGACCACATTTTGTAGTTAAATTTTTAGGTACTTGGCTATGCAATCTTCATATTGTTCTTTTAACGCATTTTTTTCCCACTTGAAATACATACTCCACCAATATTCTGCCTTTTGCTGCATACATTTTGATGATATTTTTCAACAATAGACTTTTTAAAACTCAGAAATTAACTTCGGTTAACAGTTCTTGATTTAGACACTACTGACTAGTTTAATTTTCATAGAACATCAGAAAAAAATGCCCTTACCGTTTTTATTGATCTCACAGCTACAATATCCAAGAAGGTTACTGCTCCAAAATCAAGAATGAGACTGTGGATAGGCACCTTGGGGATGTTTACTTTGACTGGGAGTTCTGAATTCCAGTCCACCTGGATCTCTACTTCTTTAGTGGGAACTTGAATATCCTGGTTGTCTTCAGGTTCCTCGTCAGTCTCAAAAGCTTCATTATTAATACCAGGCTCACTGATGATGCCATTCTAATGTGCAGATAATATATTAAATATTGAATTTAATCACAGGGAAAATTTTGGAGTTACAAAAATATACTTCCCCGTGGTACCTTCTGTTGAAAGAATTGACAAGACAGACACTTGTGACCAGTACCCCCTGCTCCCCATCCTGGTATTGTGGTTAGCATAACGAATGCCATTTTATAAGGCAAGAAGCCATTCTCTATGGCTGAGCAGGTAATGTATTTGTTCCCTTTTCCCTCATTCTCAGGCCTTGAAGGTCCTGTGAACCAATTAGACAAATCAAACAGATTTCTTCTTCCCCTCCCTACCGGGTTCAAGATTCCTGGGCACCAGGCTGATCTCTCCCTTCCTTGCTGGCCTTGAAGGTCCCAGGCATCAACCAGATGTAGTTGGTGATCCCATCACAGAACAGGGAAGCATAACAGTGTACAGAGCACTGTCTATGTCAAGTCCTGCATGGGAAATTTGGACCAAAACTGCTGCTGGAGAGTGAGACACCAAGGGGTGCCTCCAATGTTTTCTGATTTCTCTGATTACTGGTGACTCATCTTCTTTTATACAATTTTTAAGTCTAGATTATGATTATTTTATTGAAAGATCAAACCATACATTAAGATTTGATCTGGTCTGCAGAGGGTCCAGGTAATTAGAAACCCTAAGTTAAGGTAGGGTCTAGGTGATTAAAACTGTAAGTCAAGTTGTATAACAAGTTCTGTATTATGCTACTTATAAACTGCATTACCATGTAAAAAGTCACTCTTTTCATCTCTATTTTAAAGATGAGTACAGAGTAATTCATAATTAAGCCTCAACTAAAAAGCTCCAACAGTAATACTTTGAGAAAAAATAGAAATAGTTTAAACAAGGCCTACCTTAGTAGCTTTTAATTTTCCCTTCTTGATTAGCTTTTGTATTTTCCTCAGTGCTTTGAGTCTCTTGTTATATACCTTGACTGCATCAAATCCCACCTACAGAAAAAGGAACAAAAACGTTTAACTTAACCTAGATATAATTCTGAGGAAATCTCAAGGATAGTTAAGAAGCTTCCAAACCCATCACATATCACTTACCGTGGATTTGAGGCTGCTTTTCAGTCCATCAACATTAGCATAAAAAATTGGACTTGAAAACTTGAGAATCTTCACACCTTCTGGTTCTATAACCTGTTGCCAAAGAATATAAGGTTAAACAGCAACAGCCACATTTTGACTAATAAGATGCAGTTTAACTGTTTCAACAGTTCAACTACATATCTAATTAAAAAACCCAAACATGTCTTTGTAGATAATTGAGGGGATTCAGTTGTTAGTAGCTCAGAGCCCCAGTATGGAAGATGGACTGACCATCTGGATGAAGATGATCCTGAAAGTTGTTACTTTGATGACCCCACTTCCAAATTAATGTTGTGTACAATATGCAAAGCACAACTTTTTCTTACATTGACTTGTAGACTGAAGGGAAACAACTCAGCAATGACTTACATTTTTGTAGTCCTTGACCTTCTTGTAGATGTCTGTGCCAGGAATGTTTCCAAAGCCTCCCCACGAAGGACTAATAGAAACAAAAAGACAGTGAAAGTAAATGTCATACATGGGCACTCACAGAATTGAAGGGATTGCTGCATACGAAGAGCCTTAGACTCCTGTAGTTTGCTTTCTAATGCCAAACTAACAGATGTACAAAAATGTTGAATCTATTTTGTGTCACTGTAGTGAATGTGCCTTTTTAAAGACAAGGTACTTTGGTCTCAGCCTACTTGCTGCACCATTTTGATTTAAGAGCTGAGTGAACAACTTGTTCAACTGATTTCCCAAACAGCAAGAATGTTTTAAAAGCAGATTAGTTTGATTTGAATTTAAAAACCCATTTTTATACTCTGAAAAAATTTGCTCACATTTTTTCATTTCAAATCAACTGAAATACATTTGCATTCTTTTCAGATTATGTGAATCTTTTGTCCAACCTTTTCAGTTTTTATTTCAGTCAATAACAAAACCAAAATATTTTGCAGTCTCCAGATGTATATTTAATAGTTGAAGCAAATTGTTTTTAAGTTTGTAAGGCCTCATCTCTCTTTTATATTTTGGTAACATTATCTGAGTTGAATTTGGGAATGTTTTTTTGAGGCTCTTCAAATTCTGTTTTTTATAATCTACTACTGTGTAACAACTGTTGCAAGGCTTTATTTTTATGCATTTGCTGACAGTGCAACTATCCTTTGGTAATGTTGGTTACCATGTTCTCTGGACTCCAAGCTGAAGGAGTTATGCTGTATTTTCAGATAAAATATCAATGAAAAATAATGAGATAACCAAACAAGGTTCTTCAAATCCACCTTTTCTCACCATTCCACTACCATATGTTCTTTAAGTAGTAACAAATCAGCCAGAAGCACAAATTTTTTTTTTTTATTATTCTTATGCTTTCTCTTGCTCTTTTTTTACAGCCATTCAATCAGTCTTGTGTAAGCAATAACTGAAAAAGTCATTGGCATGTGCAACATACTGTACTAGCATTACCTACTAAGAGTTACTATAATGATTAATTAATTACAGAAGCCATACATCTGTTTATATTTGATCTAGAATGTTCCTGTCCCTTTCCAGAACTCAGATATGTGGGTACATAGAAAACATGTGGCTAAGTACCACCAGAGTGGCTAACATGATATGGAATAAATACTGAAAAAATAATGCAGCTTCTCTTTTATCAGTGTAATTAAATGATAGCACACAAAGAGTGTCTTGTTCTAAAAAAATAGATTTTTTATTTCTAAATTTTTGTAAACCCATGCTGATATTCTGTGACAAATAATCTTGCTTTTCAGCATATTATCTTCCTTTTTCATAATATAAAGCTAAGAATTATTTCTGATACTGTATTACTTACAACTGAACTCTCAGCACAACTGTCAGCAATCCGAACAAAAGGCCAGCAAGTAATCCCAAATCAAGTCCCAGAATGATGGATGCTATACATGTAAAAACCCAGATCATCTGGAAAAGAAATAACAAATGTAAAGGATTTTAATTTTAATTTATGACTCCTGGTTATGCTAAAGAAACACTAGACCAGATAACATGAGTTTAACAGATTTTAACTTTGGAACTGATTGTAACACACTAGCAATTAGCTGACTTCCATACAAAAGTCTTCTTCTTCCTCCAAGATGCTTTTATCCATCATTATCTTATTAGTCATAGTTAGCTTTCTAGGAAATAAGGGGGTTTTCAACATAATATTTTTTAAGGATCTAATTCCTTTGGTGAAATTAAAGGAGATACAGTTAAATGTCGCATTTACTTATTTCTGATGATGGCAATCTTTGTTAATCTTTCTTAAAAATTGGAAAAAATTTTATGTTACCAATATGTAAAATACTGTAAGATGCTCCCCATGCAGACATATAGGGAAGGAAGAGGATTACTCAGTGATATCTAAGAATCAGAACTGTTGCAAAGAGAGGTATTTTGTATTAACAGGTTGATGGCACTTCTCTAAGATCTCCACTGAATATTCAGGTAGAACAGTTGAAGTGCACTCCTCAGTTCTTTCCTACATCACTGCCCAGGCAGAACAGGCAGTAGACTCAATTTTTTAAAAAGCTGAGTGCTCACACTTCTCACTGAACTCATTGGGATCTTTTGCCTATAAACCAGTAAATGATTGACTGAAATATTTCAGATTTGTCTAAGACAGGTAATGCCCAAGGACACTACCTGTAAAATCTAAGCACGGTAAGGACTGCATGGAAAAAATGTCTTCCATGAAATCTTTTCCTACTCTAAGAGCCACAGTGAAGGTCTGTTCCACAGAAAACACAGTGGAAGATGTGAGCAAGTATGCTGACATATAGTCATAGTGGTTCATATGGAAAGTCTGTTCATATATCCCTTAGCATGCCAAAGGAATCCACATTCTAGCTTGGATTAGTCTTGCTACAACAAGAAAACATATTTTCCGAGGACTATCTGAGATTATTCAGGCAAATGGGATGTTCATGTGGTAGCAGCATAAATATATGTACATGAATTAAGGAAAAGTCAGCTTTTCTGATTCATTTTAACTGTGCAAAAGATAAAATCAGAATGGTAAAGGTGGCACCAGGCCATCTTTATTCTGCTTTTCAAGCCATATCAACACAAGATTGCTCTAAACTATGGAAATTAATATGAAAGAGTTATCACTGCACATAAATACCCTGATTGGCACCGTTACTGCGGGGTAGAGGGAATAAAGAAGATTAGCAGAATACTGATCTAAAAATGGGGATTTTTTTAAACTGACCTCATGGCATTTGCATTTTGAGGATGCACATAAAAGTTTTCTGATGTTAACTGCTCAAAATTCTGCTTATGTGATAGTTAAGAGAAACTTGGATGGCATTAAAAGGTAAAAAACCCCAAAACTGGACAAAAACATTCAGGAGGAAAAAAAAATTAGGTTACTTACAGCATCCACTTTATTCTGTCTCCACAGACGTGGAACATCAAAGACTTGCATGAACATCCCTTTCAAGTTAGCTATGACTACAGCTGCCAACACAGACTGTGAAGAAAAGTGATGAAAAAGTGGTATTCAGAAGCAAAGATGCATATTAAGATAGTGCTCAACATTACACACTATAAACCACAGCACTGTCTGACATCAGTCACCAGTTTAAAGAGGGATATTAATCTTGTCCATCATAGTTGAGCATTTGGATCTGATGTGACTGTGCTGCAGAGGAAGAGTACAGTACCTTTTGTAAGGGCTCCAGCAATTTCCCCAGGGCAACAATAGCAATCAAAACGATCCCAGCTGAGATTATACCAGCAACCTGCAAAGAACAGTGTTTATAGGAAATGAACTTACTACGACTCTATCATCTGTTTCTAGGATAACAAAGAAAAAGGTACAAATAGTTGCACATTACATGTCTTTAGCAACAATGAGACCTGCCAAAATGTCATTGTGTTTAGGCATATGTGGACAAACATTATTCACTTCAGCTAACACAAAGGGAATTCAATTAAGTGGGTAGTTTAAACAAACTTAAGGTAGTAGCTCTTGGAGGGGTTATGTTACATAGCCAGATTAATGGAGCAGTCCGTGTGTCAGCTGGAAAAGGAGCTGCTGGATAACCTGTAGTTTTTCACTGTTAAAAACTCTACAACTGTAGTATGGTAAAACAAAGTAGCTTACTCAACATGAGAAAGATGGTCGATGGCTGATGGTGAATTGAAAATGGCAGAGCTGCTCAGATCAGCACATAGGAGCTTAAAGATATCATGGCCAGCTGGGAGAAATTTCCTCCTACATCCTACTGTGACAAACTCAGTCCTTTAACTGGGAATGAAGTTCCGGAGAACTAGAGGTAAAAGATTTCTGACCCCTAAGGTAACTCATGCTATGTAAAACTTGATTGCCCTCTTCTGGCACAGCTACAAAAATGATTTACTACTAGAGCTGAGCTGCTAAGACACCTCTGGCTTGTCATGTGCCAGTGATGCAATCATTTTAGGACTATTTTCATCCCACAAATCTGTGCACTATACAAAACTAAATTTACCTGTGCACAGTGCTAGTAAGAAGAGGTCATTACCTGAGTCTTTCCACCAGTACTTTCTTGGACTGCAGTCCGTGAAAGAGCAGTAGTTGCAACAAAACAAGAAAAGGCACCTGAAAAAATGTTGCTGAACCCAAAGGCAATAAATTCCTGAAAGATAATTGGATGATGCTGTAAATACAGATGCCTGAAGACAGTTTTTCAATGGAGAATGACAGTAGCTTCTGCAGTAATTGATAATGTAGGTAGGACAATAATATTGAGAAGAGTATGAATTAGTAATAGCTGTTAAATGTTTACACAAATTCCTCTTGTGCCAGTGCAGTTACCTTTGTTTGGAAACCAACACAAAGAAGTGGGTATATGTCCCCTGATATAGACATACTCATCTGAGTATAAAGTTGTTTAAAACTTACTTCCATCAAAGCTATCAAACCTAACATTTCTAAGAACTACACTGGAATAATTGCATCGAGAAATGATATACTAGTATAAACGATGAGGTATTAGTATAAATTTAACTCCCAGGTATCATCAGCTAAATAAATTATTTTGATCAGTACAATAGTCTGAGTTTAGACAAGCCTTTAACTAATGCAAAGCACTGACTAGTAGAACTATTAAGGAATTTTGCAATAAAACACAGTTTCACTGAAAACTTCTAGTTTGTTGAACCAGAAGTTTTCCACTCTAAGTATCCCAATGAACTCATGCTGAGTCCCAGTCACCATTCTCATAGATTTGCCTCAGGTCACACCTACTGATGCTGGTTCTCCTCAAGTGACAAGGATGCTGGGAGCTTTATGTCCTGGGATCTGGGCCATTCCTCTGCTGGGAAATAAAGAATTTGGGAGCTGTCTGCAACCAATCCCATATAACTGACAGAGACATTACTTTCACCAAGCTGACATAGGCACAGGAACTTTTCACTCACTGCAAATTTTTTAAAATATAATTTAAGATTTTATTTTGACTGCCTCCCTTCTTTTCTACAAAATTAAATTTCCTGTAAGTTTTTCATTTTCTTCAACTACAAGAGCAGGAAGTAATGTTCTTTAACAGAACAGATCTAAATTATTCATGCCTATTCCCATGAAACCACTGTGATCTGTGAGAAAATATTGGAAGTATAGTGCCTAGTGTTTTTAGGTGTTAATAATCTGGATCTATGAAGACAATATAAACACTGGAAGATAATAGTATTGATCTGTCCTTCAAAATTATTTTACCACCTGCTTTTATGATGTTATTTTAACTTCTCCAGATCAAGTAAACTATTTGCCCATTATTCTGGTCTGCATTTATCTTTGCTACATGTAAAATTCGTAACATAGTACTGAAATGAAAGCACTTTGCTTTTATAAACTAATTTTTCTACTGCAATATTTAATCAGTATCTTTGAAGCACACCAGTGCAAACTTCTAGGATTATGTATTATTCTTTCAGATTTATTAAACTGAAAGTTGGTGCCTTTGGGGCAACTTTAAGACCAGATGTTACCAGCTACAACCTTTGAGGATCGTAAACTGACAAACAGAAGCATAATTTTCTTACATACTACAAAACAGTTTCCAAAATCAAACTTTATGTAATCCATTAGTACTAAAATAAAGGACTCATTAAACAAAGTACTCAGCTTATCTGTTTATTGTAGCAAGGGCATTTTCTAATATGCTCAAAGGATAAAATTCAAAATTAGCATAGATGCAGGAGGAGGAAGCTTTCTGACATTTCAATTCCATACCATGGGCAAGCAACATAACCCCCAGTGAAGACATTGAACAAATGCAGGAATCCTGTAAGAGCTTGTGATGCACTGCTCATGTCACATTATAGCTACGTGCCCCTAGAAACCAATGCTTAAAGCAGTTCAGCCATTTAGTGCACACAGCTACTCCAGCATGTTCATATGCTGCTAGGCATTAAATTTTGTGAAGCTGCAAGACTGATCTATTAGGTTACAAGTACAGATATATTGATGTAACTGGTGTCATGCTGAGAAGTATTTATTAACTGTAAAGTTCAACTGATTCAAATCCTACATGAAGACTAAGCCTAAATAAAGCTGTCCAGAGCAGCTTCTTAGCTTGACACTGCCTTCCCTTGCCCCAGCAACACACTTCAAAATATTCCTACAAGTGGAAATGGAAAGCAAGTTGCTAAAGCTGCCCATGTCATCTTGACACCACCAGAAAATTCCCCTATACAGTGCTTAGCCCTTTCAGAGCTACTACAGTCACTAAACCAATACAGAAGGAATGAATTAGTATGAAAAGCTCATACTGAAGATGAATCTGGATCATCTCCATGTAGCCATTTCAGCTAGTTGTTTTTTTTTTTTTCAAAAGTTGAACGAATTTCTCCTGTCAGACTTCAGAGCTTGTCTGAAAAATGTGTGTGAATGGTGTTTCTTTCATTTGGCTACATAAGTCAGCATGAAGCAACTTACATTCACTATATTTATAAACTATTTTGGTTATACATACCTGGTTTCCATCAATAGCATAGTCATACTTGGTTGCATATACCTTCCCCACAGAAACGGCAATAGCATAAGCAACAATAGCAATGGAAAAGGAGGCTGCTATCATCTGGGAAAATAGGCTGACATCTGGAGGCTCGGGAGGCAAAAATCTAGCATTTAGAAAATATATTAGTGTTACCAACTTTGGTTGAATTCTGTTCTTCCAGAACTGTCAAGGAGTTTGAGGCAGAGGCATACAGGCTGCTTATAATATGAAGTGTAATGTTTCAAGTTAATAAAAAGGTGGAAACAGCCCATTGACATACAGAACACGCTTATCTAGCTCACCACAGCCCAAATCCTGATGCTATTAGTCAGCAACAAAGCTCCCATTGTTCTCAGCATGACTGAGATTTGGCCATATGATAGCAAAGTGAAAAACTACATTTTTTGAAGCATTGAATAAAGGATGTATTCAATAGTATGATGAATTACATAAATATGTTAATGACACTTCATGCTATTGTTAACATACTTTTTCAGTAAGATCTCAAAAGCATTTTATCCCCTACTGTGTTTCCACAAATTTTAATTAATCAAGCTCTGAATACCAAATGGAATGTGAAGGTTACTACTGTGAAGTGCTCTGGATCTTTCAACTGAAAGTCTCTACAAGTGTAATCCTCAACATCTTTGCTCCTATGAGTATGGAAGTGACAAGGTTGATTGGGATAACAGTAGTGGCACAAACAAGAACCACAGTGGGATAACTCAGGATTACAGAAATTAAATCTATGCAGAACTTCTTTATTAAAAATCCTTTTCTTTTTTTTTTTTTTTTTAAATCATTTCCCATAGTCCTATAGTCACTTCATGAGCAGGAAGCAATTAATTTTCAGATGGACTTAATGAATTTGATAGACATTCCTAAGCCCATTTTGCAGAAAAAAGAAAGCTAGGCAACATATTTAGGTAGCATAATTGATAGAGCCAGAAGTAAAACTCAGAAAATCTCCAGATCTGAGTTCTAAACTCAGGTTACAGCTCTCAATGTTTATTTTATGCATTTTCTCTTACTACTCTCATTTTTAGCCAATTAAAATAGTACCTTTTTCCCACAAAACAAAGACACTCACCCTCTTGGAATGCTCTTAACAATGCCTGCATTGTATTTTTTTTCCAAGTCTGCAGCATATGAAATGCCAGTGGCTACTATTGTCTGTAATAAAATAAAACAACAGTTTTAACACTTAAAAAGAGTTCCTGTCTTCCTGTAGCTAGACCATCTACTTAATCTGTTTTCTGCTTTTGTTATGCCTCTTTGCTTACCACAATAACTTCTATTGGTATAGGTATAGGTATCTTGTGTTTGAACCGATCGTTTATTTCTTTAACTACCATGCAGACAAAAATGGTGAGGAGTCCAGCAATAAGATCTGCAATGTTGGTGGTACCAATTTTTTCAAATGTTTCAACAAGAGTCTGAAAAATAAAAATGACAACATAAAACATGCCCATGCCCACTTGAAAGACATGCAAATACTCATGAGGTGATCCAGATGCATGGGGTTTTGGAGAAGGCCAAGTAACTGCTCAGACCTGGAGAAGCCTTAGGACAATGTATTGTCAAGATGGTACAGAGTCAGTAAATGGACTTAATAGGGAATTTAATGGAAAAAAGTCCACATAGGAGGCTTCTGCTTCCCAATTTTCAGGCAATTAACACTAAGTAAAAAGAGCTAACTCTCTACCTGTGTTTACCTCTAGCTACACTGGAGCAAGGAAGGGAAGATCTGTAGCTTCTTCACTTCGACAAATAGCAAGGAAGATCCTCATTCTTCTAGTCAAAACAGAGCTAGCAGATGCATGGACAAAACTCTGGTTCAGTACGTGTGGTCTGTGCATTATGATTCCTATTTCCACTGCTGACATACAGAGAATGAGTGAACACACAGGTCCTACAAGGCTGTGGAGAATCCTATACTTCAGAAAAGCAGTCACTAAACCTCATCTAACAGTACATTAACCCTCCCAGCAGAGTTCAGCCCCAGAACTGGAGCACTCACAACTGGGCTGCAATAAGTAGCTGCAATATCGTTTATTACAAGTAATTGTACAGAGAAAACATGAAGGGATGATTACAGAAAAGTCACAAATACTCCTCTGTCCTCCTCCTAAACATCAGGGTAGTTCTCACTTGCCTCCTGTCTCCAAGAAAATGCAATTATCTCATGTAATTTTCCCAGTGAAGCAGCTGTAACAGAACAATCTGGTAGAAAAAGGGTTAGAAACAGACTTCTTGCATCCTGGTTAGCTCCCGCAGTAGTGAAATTCTGGTTTAAACACAAGGGGAGGTTTGCAGCAGCAGCACCACTCTGACCCTTCTGAACAGACTTTGGTTTGGAAATAAATATTTAAGTGCTTAATTAGCTATGTTATCTAAGTTAAAGAAGAAACCTTCCCGAAACACTGCATCAGATGCCCTCCCTTGGTTGACTGAAGCCATTTCTTGCCCTTTCTACTGTTTACCACGGATCCCATAAGAATGGCTGACCACCTCTTGCACTGCTTCACTTCACAGTGGAACAGTAACTTCTAACTTGGGTTGTGGATTTTGCTTATGTTGGATGCTTGGTGTTGCAGTTTGTTAAACAACAGTACTGAAGCAAGTTCAAAACTTGCTGAAGCAGACACAGCAAATCACTGGTTGAGCAGACTAGAAATAACAATTTCTTTGCTCTACATGCACCTGCAAACACAGTGACCTGGCTCACCTGTAAGAACACAGAAGCTTTGAACTTTAACCTAAAAAAGTCAGCACGCCACTCAGGCTTGCTGGAGCTGGAAGAACCATATAGGTCCTTTTAAAAAGTGTGTTATACTAAATGTACCATCCATTCAATAAGCATAAAAAAGAGATGGAAAAAAAATGCTGGATTAACAAGCCCATCACTCTGCCAGGTTTGCACTAAGGTCTGTTGTACATTACTTTGTCACATCTAACTTTCCTTGTTCTGAAGGAAAGAGTTTTCATTAATTCTGAAGAGGCCTGGAAGATAATACTTATTTACCCCCACAAATAGTCCTCCAGATTTCTTTTTTAATTTTTACCTTTCTGTTTATAGTTATATTCATCCTATTATTGTTAATCTAGATGTCTGCTGTATTTTTGCTAGTCTGGTTGCCAGAACTGGCATGTAAAATCTCCAAATACATTTTTTTTCCTAGAACAGCCTCTTTTAGTAGTCTGCTATTCTAATATGAAGTGCTATGGAAGACTTAAAATACTGTGAACCTGGATAGTTTCATGCTGAAGTCAGTGATAAAACTCTGAATAATCTTCCTGGGAAATGATACTATTCTGTAATACAAGACCACTAGGAATTCAGTATTTCTGTAATGCAGCCAAGACATTTCTCCATTTGACCATTTTCTGTAAAATCAACAAATAGAGTTGTGATAGTAACACTCAGCCTCACATTTGCTAACTATAGGTACCTGTCCAGAGGGTGGAATCTGTATCCTTTAGGTATTCAAAAGTGTGGCTACAGTGTGAAATGGAGAATTATGCCCTTTACCAGAATGACCTGCTGGTTTAAGGGTGAAGAGCCTTGGAACTGGCCAGCTTTGGGAGATGACCTGGCACTGTTAATAAATTATCAAATGTCCTTCACAGTAAGTGAGAAAGCAAGGGATGGGACAAATTGTAGCCTCCAGAAGTAAAGAACTGTTTTGCTGGATAATCATCTTTAAACTTTATGTGAAAATCTGCTCTGTCTGAAAAAGACTTCAAGATGACAATTAGACTTTCTGTCTGGGGAACCCCAAAAGTAGCCACTTAGAGCCCCATAGCTATAAATGAACAGCTGCAGATCTTCATGAATGTAAGAACTAAATGAATGCCCTGTACTTACCATATATGACCCATCCTTGTGTGAAAAGGAAGCAGAAGAGAAGCAATTATATTTAAAAAATCTGTCATAAAACCAAAGCAGATTAGAAGTGCATACTTACATATATTATGGAAAGGACACCATTATAATTTTTAGTTGAAACATTCAGAACTATTTTCAATTGTGACACAAGCACTTGAAAAGCAGCTGCAGTTGTGAATCCTCCAACTAGTGGATCTGCAAGGTACCTCACAATGAAACCAATCTGGAGGACTCCAAATACAACCTGGAAAAAACATGAAAAATAACGGCTTGTTAAACAACAGAAGAGTACGCTTTTATTTGGAGATTTCTTGTGCTTTTTCTTTTTGTTGATGCAATCCTAAGCCCATATTTCCCCCATTTCAGCCTAGTGTAGCTTAGCATCATCCATCCAAGGAAATAAAGGAGACCTGAAGAAACGTGTGAAAGGAAGCTCCAGAATATGTACCATCAGTACTCAGTTTCATGCAGGTCCTCTAGTCTGCAATCACAGAGCTATTCTGTTCCCTGTGCACCCAGTCATGCTGTCATAGACTCTGCACAGGATAAGAAGCTCTTAAAAGTTTGTGGTAACTTCCCTTCATTTTTGTGTTTTGTTACAGGAAAATGTCAGACTGCCCTAGTAGGTATCTTCCAGCCATTAGAATTAAAACAGTGTCAACCTTGTGTCTTCAATTCAATTATTTTACCTGTAAAATTCCAACCAGGAACGTGAGAGTACTAGCAATGAGCACTCTCTGTGCATCTCTGGATTCAGTGTCTATCAGTGTCCCAGTGCCATTAATCCCTGTAGCATTACTGCCTTCTATGAGAAAATTCTCATCAGGGGCCATGCTCAATACAACAGATCCCACCATCAAACTGACTACTGGGAATGGACCTGTAACAACAAACAGAACACACTGAAGTTCAATATACATTGGAAAAAAAGCATTTGTCAGACTAGGCAAGAAACTCTAAGTCAGAAAACCCATGTAATATTATAATTGGGGTACATTGGTAGTATTAGGGGGCCAAGAGCCACAGGCACTGCATACATGACACAAAAATACTGCTCCTTCTGTAAATAGTGTCCTTCTTTAAATAATTTACGTTATACATAAAAGTACAGGTGCAGTTTCATGCTTTGCTTAAGCCAATTTAAGGCTGTACCAAGGCCAAAAGGGGCAACATATTCAACACACTCCAACCATCTCCCTTGTATCAGCATCACAACCAGACAACACAGATCACCAATCCAGGTGAAAGCAATGTTTATTTATGTTTTGGGTTTTGCTTGTTTGCTTGCTTTTTTTTGGTTGGTTGGTTTTATGTTTTTTTTTTTATTATGGTTAGTTTTCAGCTGATCCAGCGTGCCACATAGCTACATGGTCAGGGATCCCAACACCATGATTGTGTCAGGAACATGATCCAGGGCGTAGGACCACATCTTTTGGCAGTAGTATGCTATTACATCGGCTAAAGATGACTGAAACTATACTTTGGGCAAGATACAGAGAAAGTGATCAGCAAAACACAATTGAAAAGTAATTGTATTTGTTGCAGTTATTTACTAAAATTATGCAGAAAAGGAAAATGTAATGAAATGTCTTAAGGTTAAGTTAATTTTACAGATACCTTACAGAATACTTCATGAATAAGAGCACTGGGAAAAGCATAAAAAAAAGAAATGTTTGATAATCTAGAAAGTAGGAATGCTACCATAAATAGACATAACAAGTCAGATCTGGATAGCAAATGATAGCTAAATGTGTGCTTGATGGGGCAGGAAGAGGCATTTAAAATCAAGAAAACATACAGAGGCATTTGATACAGCAGAGATGAAAAAGGGTAGTATCATGCCAAAGCTCTGGGAGAGGAAAACTATGTGCTCTTAGCAGATATGAAGAAGGAAAGACTAGATTTTGTTAGAATGAAGAAAAAGGAACTTCAGTGATCAAGCTGCAACAAGAATTTTAAATGTGAGAACTGACAGGAAACAAACCTCATATTCTAAAGAAAGTAGTCAGAAAGAATCAACAAGGTTTACCCATAGCCTTGATGTGAGGACCTAGAGTGAGGCTGGAGTGGATACACCGGTTCTGGGTCTCCACGACAGGCAAGAAGAAGATACTGTCCACAGTAATCAAAAAAGGATGCAGCAAGTAAGGCTTGTAGAGAAGACTAAAAGAGCTCTGTTTTAGCCATCTTGAGCTGTAGCTGAGAGACAAAATGTCTGCCATTCGTACTGCCTACTGAGGCCTTGATCTTGTAATATCTTGCACAGAGTGTAGTCAAAGACAAGATTTAAACTTCAGCACAAATTCAAGCAAAAAGCAGGGGCACGACTGAAGTTAGCTATTATGCACAATTGCCTGTACAGAGAAGAGATAAGCCTTAATTTTCCCAGATCCACCAATAATAATATTCACCACAGCCAATTTGTTTCAGAAAGTAGTTGTGTTATATGAAATAAGAATGTCCGCAGTAAGGATTAACACTTTGTAATAGATCATTCACTGTAACTTGAACACATGCAGTTACCAACTGAGATGTGCCTTGATGTTCCCAGGAAAAAGTATATCAGGATGGGAAAAAAAGCAGAATAGAGACCATATCCAACAGGGACTGCAACCAGCAAAGCATATGCCAAACCTGAAATGATAGATCATCAAAATATCACATTTAAAATCTCTCAGCAATCTACTATCTGTTTAGAATAGACTTTCAGAAAGATTTACTGCTTTTGCCCAGATGCAATTTAGAATATGTTTTATCTATAAATCAGTTGCAGGAACACATGTGAGTATCAATGACTGTATATCCCATGCTGGTAGTTGGGTGAGTAAGTACTGAAAGATGTTCCTATTTTTGCATAGGTAGCCCAACACACAGGCTGAGATAGGAAACTTAAGTGGAAAACGTTGCAAGAGTGTCTGCCTCTTGACAGAAAAGGGGATATGTGAAGTGCTCTAGTTACAGACAGAAATTTCAAGCACAAGACTCTGAATTATTGCACTTCAAATACGCTTCAGTATCTTCAGCTCTTGTGGAAATAGGGCCACTTCTTTTCCCAGTAGCAATTTGAAAACTAATCTACCAATAGTAAGTCATACAAATTTGAGAGTCTTGGTTCTTCTTCACTGGAAACCAGTGCAAGCTGTCAAATCCAGCAAACAATAAAAGTGTTGCCTTCAGAATCACATCCCAGTTAGCTCCCACTGCAGAGTAGAGTATTCTCCTTCAAAGGTTTTCCAAAACCTGTCAAACATCTGAAGTCCTGGTCATACTACTATGACTGATGGGAGGACTGCAAGTAACATATATAGTTGCTGGGAATTAGGAACTTCAGGGACCTCAAGATCCCAGAAGCCTCTTTTTTTGCATATACTTTGGCCAATTTTCCCTGTAATGCATGTTTTAAAATTTCAGAATTATTATATTTTAAAAAAATTATAGCTAGGTTTAGATTTGCATTAATTTGGGGAGTTTCCCTTTGTTCTACTTTTTTTTTTTAATGCATAGGTGGGAGACAGGACAGTATAGCTCAGAAATTGATTTTACAAATGGATTCTTATTAAGAGAAAATCAGGCCACTGGAAAAAAAAAATTGAAGATGTTATAGTAAGAGCACAATTGCTGTTTTAAGTAATATGAGAAGTCCATCTAGCTCAGTTCATTTTAAAAAGGCACAGGGATCCTGTAACTGTGCCACTACCTTCAGCAAAGATCTTCCAGCTCTGACACTCTCATGGGAACTTTCTTCAGGAAAGAATCACTTTCTTTATTTCTCAGGTCACCCCCTGCCTGGGGCAGAAGTTTGTAATGTTTTTTTTCTGCCGGTCTCTGCCTTCCTAGCATGCTCCAAGGGAACAGACAGGAAGGAATACTTGTGGCTAATCGGGAATGCGTAAACTGCTTTCTTTGTTCCAAACGTAAATCTTTGTCCCCTCCTGCAAACACTTAATTTCCATTGAGGGGAAGTATGGAGTTGACACAGCTAGTTTTGCCTGCTGTAATCCCGAAAATATTGTGAAAATAGCGTAAGAACTCTATTGAGATGAAAGAAATGAGTGTAGTGGATGTGTCAGGGTTATAGTTAGTCTTGTCTTAGATGAATGCTGCCTCAAGGCAGGATGGTTCTGCCCTCTGAATCTTCTTTAAGTAGCTTATTTTAACTAATGTCTGCTTATTTCTGCCACTTTCCTATTTGTTCATCTATTGAAAGCTTTACTAATAAATGGAATAAGGAAGTAAGGAAAACTTAATATTGCAAGCCACATACTGTAAATATCCATCAAGTTTAATTTTTCTAAAATGTGACTACGTCACCACCTCCTTGAGGGCTGTCTTTCTGCAGATACCTGAACAACCTTATGACATGAATTTTAAGGAGGAGTAAATATCAAGGTTGTGTCACTTTAGGGGAATAATTAGATTTTTGTAGGCAGTTACAGGAGAGCTATAGGCTTAGACGACCAAATGAGAGAAATAAGACCACACAACCTATCTGACTTATCGCAATGTAATTAAAATTTTAAATATCAAAATGAATACTCTCTGAGTAAAATGCCTGGAAGAAAAGTTAAATACATCCTGATAGGACATCAAAGGAAATTTAAATCTTCTAGCCAAGGAAAGAAAAAGGAATAAATTAAAACCATAAATTATTTATTGCAAAATAATACCTAATATCTAGTATTAAATAACAAGCCTCAGATTTGTAATTCCATCTGCATAACGTCCCTGTGTTCAGCCGGCTCCCTCATAGGAACATCCTGGAGAGCGGAGCGCCGGCGTGCCTGGCTTTACCTTGCAGGGTGGCAACGAGGCCGGTGCTGAGACCCGAGATGATGTCGCTGATCAGCCACTCTTTCACCCGGTAGTTGGGCAGCCACTCCAGGATGGGCAGAAAGGACTTGGCAATCTGAAAGGCCCTTTTTCTTGAACATCTACGAGAAAACGAGTGATGAACGCACCCCATGGCGATGCAGTTGGAGCGCCCCAAGAACCCCAAACTGACAGAGAACTGAGCTGATGCACATTTAAGCTTACGGGGCAGTGACTGTCACGGTCCTGTCTTCCGGACAGGGACGGGGCACGTACTGGTGTCAAAAGCGCGCTCCCTGAAGAAAGCACCCTGTGGCTGCCCTGCGATAGGCAGGGGAGCAGGGATGTGTCTGCCCGCAGTCTGGCGTGTGAGGCACTTCATCCTTCGGTGGACAGAGTTTGTGGGCACCGGTACCGCGCGCCCGCCGCCGACCCCCGGCTCCCTCCCGCCGCACGGACCCACCTGCAAGCCGCCTGCGCCCGCTCGCGAAGCGTGGGCGGCAGCGGCGGCCGCCGCTCGTTCTCCTCCTGGAAGCTGGACTCGCTGTAGATGGGCCGCGCCACCACGTAGTGGCTCAGCTCGGCCAGAGGCTCAGCCGCCC
>VZRN01011464.1:2095766-2114814 GCA_013397935.1 Dasyornis broadbenti
GCAGCGCTGTCCGCGTCCTGAACCGCGGCTCCGACGACTCTGCCCGCACCCGCTCCCCGGCGTGGGGCAGGGCGAGCCGGCCCCGCCGCAGCCGCATTTATACGGCCGCCCACGGCCCAGCGCTTTATTTACGGGGAAACAGAGAGACCCAGCTCCGGGCCGGCCCGGGCGACGCCTCCGTCCGCCCTCCCCCTGCGGCCCCGGTGCCCCCTCGTCAGCCCTGCTCGGGCCGGCGCTCCCCGGAGCGACCGCCCCGACACCGCCTGTGCCCTCGGGCGGGGGCTGCACTTCAAAGGCGGCGGCCCGCGGGCAGGCGTCAGGGGAATGACTGTGGGCCGTGCGGAGCGGGGCTGCCTGCACGCACACGAACCCCGCCGACAGGTGATAGCCTGTCCCCCCCACCAGCTGGCCCGAGAGCCACCTGCCCGCTGGCGGCCGGCAAAAGTGCTGCCGTTAAGGCGAGCCTGAGGGGGTGAGATAGGACCAGCCACACCGTACACTGCTCAGCCCGCACGGAAGCCTCCTCGGAGTTCCTAAAGCCCTGCTGCATCCCATGACCCAAGTTTTGGGAGTCGTCTCCCTGCATAGATACAAATGGCTAATAAATAGCATCTGCTCTCCAAATCACCACAGGAGTCTCGGTGGGAAGAAGCAGCTCAGGGCCCGCAGGTTCTTTGCGTCATACCTGAAATGACAGAAGGTGGCCCAGGGCTGCAGATTCTGGTTTGCTCAACGGGGCTCGTAGGGAATGAACTCCTTGGCAGCCCTGCTGTAATTCAGGATTACAGATAGGACTGGGGCTGAAAAAGTCAGTCCTGCATGCTGAATACTCCTGGCTCTATTTCAGCTCTTTCACCTTACAGAAGACAATCTAGCAAAGATCTTGCAGGAGTGAAGCACACGTCCTCCTCACCCAGGAGACTTTTTAAAATAAGAAGCAGTCCCAATGTTTCAATTAATACTAAAGAGGTGCTGAGGGTATGGCATCAAGCAAAATATTTATTAAATGAGCTACTCAGGCATGGAGTTGGTTTCAAAGCAATTAAGTATAGTCCTAACTTCAAACACATTGAAGCCAGCATTACTAAACTGGAAAGATACTATTTGCTGGAAGTACTTTTTGTAGGGTTAATGCAGTCCAGGTTTCCTAATTCTGCAACTGGCTTCCCCTCTGCTGCACTGTAAGGAAATCTGGGTAAACTGCTGAACTGTTTGGATCTAAGCAATGTTGCATCCAGCAGTGAAGTAGCCAGCCTCCTAAAACAAGTCCCAGCGTTTTGTAGAAACCTGTAAGCATGGCACTTGAGTCAGTAAAAGCTGCCAGTTCATTTCTAGAGGAACAAGGAAAGTGGTCTGATGTAAACATTACTTAATCCAGCGTGGGAAAGCTTTCAGATTTTCTCATTAGCAGACAATGCTATGGGGAAATGGAAGTAATATTGGAAGAGACATATTAGACATATACTAAAGCACATACAGAAAACTGAACTGGCATCAAAACTGAGTATTGTATCAGGTTAGAACCCACTCCCAAAAAAAAAAATGGAGCATCATGAAAAGCAGTGTTGAAATCTAACTTTGAAAAGCTGTTGTGGTGTCATAATCTTAGTTCTAAAATTAATACAAAGACAATGCAATTACTCTAGCAGGTTTAATGGCTTCTAGGCTAATCAATAAGCAAAGAACAACAGCAAAAACATTTGCAGGAACCCAATGTCGATGCCCTACGCTTACCACATAAAACTCAATTTTCAGGAGTGGCTGTGTATTACATATCTTCTAGAATATTCACAAAACTACAAATATCTTATTGCTTTGATTTTAGATTTTTAACTGTGTAAAGCATTTAGAGGAGAACTGCTTGATAGCAAGAGGAAAAGATGTAGTACTGAACAAGTAATTAACACAGGAAGGCTATAGTCAGGAGAATCTGAATTGACTGTAACTCACACTCCTTGCAAATTTGTTTCCTGCAGCACATGTCTGCCTGAACAGTACTCCAAGCTTCAGCACCTCAGGTGATGAGATGCTGTAGGAGCACCTGCAGGTGATGTACAGATGAGAACTCTGTAGGACCATACATACTGGCAGGACAGAAGCATGCAAGTTCAAAGACAAGAGGTCTCAAGAAAAAAAAAAAAAATGTTAATCTGTGTAACACAATGCATTTACCAAAATTTGAAAAGACAATTATTTGAGGAAGAGGCTAAAGACTAAACCCTGGCTCAGAATGGATCCCATACACAGAGACACATCTGTGTCAAATCAGATGCAACGTGTTTCTGAACCCCACTCAGGATGCATCTCCCTTCTTCTTACCTTCCAAGCTAGAAGACAGGCTCTTCATTTTTCAAATTTAGCTTTTTTATTTGGTTGGGTAGTTTTTTTTTTTTTTGTGGAGGGTCTTTTGTTGGTTTGGGGAGGGGGGGCTGTGGTTAGATTTTTTTTTTTTAGCTTGAAATCTGCATCAGTCTTCTGAATGCTTTTGTTTACCTTATTATTTGCTATTATAATTAGTTCATGTACACTTTGTACTTGGTATGAAATAAACAACCTAGGACAGATACACAGCCTGTTTCCAAGACCTCTCCTTCACTGTATGCTCTGTTTCCTTAGACCTCTAATGCCCAAGACATGTCTGGAGAAGAATCAAAGCCTAAGATTTTGCCCTTACTGGCCAAGAATAACAGTTCCCCTCTTCCTTTCTCTCACATTGTCCTTTCCATACCCTGTGAAACTCACAAGAAAGCAGTAGGTTAGCACCTTCTTCTTCCACAGTCGCAAGAATATGGATTTAAACCTAAAATGTAGCATAAGGTCTCACCACCTAGGTGAGAAGTTAGTATACTATCTTGCAAAACACAATTATCACTAAAGCTACCGTCTCTTCTGGCTGTGTTTTCAAAGACGAGAACAAATATAATCAGGCTACACAGACAATCTGATCTCAACTAGCAGGATAAAGGGTTAAAGCTACACAGCCTTGCAGACATGCTTTTATGACAGCAGTAATTGGTGTCCAATTTCCAGATGAGTTTGAGAGATCCTTCCCATTTTCATGCACGCTAGTAGCTGGTTTTAGCATCTCCTCCCTTCCAATAGGCACACTAGAGCTAATATCTAAGGCCTAGTATTCACTAAACATAGTGGGGAGGTTCCCGCTCGCTAAACCCTGGTGCACCCAAGCGTGTTGGAGAATCCAAACATCCCCGATGTGCTTCATGAAGACTGAGACCACCTTCATGCAGTCCTGCAGGGAATCCTTTAGCATGTATTGTCCTAGCCTGTATAGTCTGCTTCCCTTCCCACTCAGCTCTCCTATAGCTGGAATTGAAATACCAAAATCTCTTCAGGGCACTTGCCCTTGCAGGTGGTAAGAGAAATTTCCTTTGGACCACAGCTGCATTTCAGAGTGGACACAAAACTTGAGGGACTCTGTTTTCCTCACAAATACACCGTGTAGTGCCTGTCCCTATTTGTACATTACCTCATAAACTAAACACAAGTATTACATTTTGACATAGAAAAATAAAATACTCCACATTATTCTTGAACTGAGGATGCTTAGTTCTAGAACTATGTTGTCAGACATATCACAATTAATGCACACAGCAATAGGCAGCACAGAGTACGGAAGGACTGGAATGCCGTAACTGAGAGCTGATTTTCCAACTTATCTGTAAAATGACTTGTATTAGGCTGCATCAGGACCCAGATTACAGCTGCCAGTGGGATAAACACTGTCCAAAGGCAAGACAAAATGAGGGCTCCTGTCCCAAAGAGTAAATTCAGGATTTCAAAGAACACTTGAGAATTGAGGCAGTCATGTAGTACTTTTACAGTAACTTCATATGTGGAAAAACAAATGCTGAGAGAAAAGCTGAGCTTTCACCCTTTACAAGAAGCTAGGAAAGCACAGTGTCTTTTCAGTGAGGCTACGTAGCCAGGGACTACTGTGGCAGCAAACATACAGGGAGTGCTAATGCAAGGACACATTTTCAGGAAAGATCATGCACAATTTATGTTATTAAAGAAGATACACTGTCAAATGTTTGTTGTAAAAATAGAAACAGGGAAAAACATCCTGCCTAGCTACAGGTGCTTTCATTTAAGGAAACACTAAAGCATGCAGCCAGGTCTATTAATATTCAGGTCAGCTCTCATGCACCCACCATAACCTCACTGCTTTCTTGACTCAGCAGAAAAAGGGGTTTATGAAAAAAATATGGAAATACCTCTCAGTTTTGTTTTTGAAAGCTACTATCAGTTAAAACTGTGCAAATATTTTTAGAATAATCTCTCCCATCCTTCCCCATCAAAGTATGAAAAATGCACATTTCTACTTTTGTAAAGAGGGAAAAAAGGCACCAAAACAACCAGGCAACTACTTTGACATTATTTAGAGTATAAAGAGCTCTAAATTCTTACTTCTGGAGACATACTCAGAATAAATTAACTGTCCAACATGAGTACAAAAGTAATTTTGATTCCACCAGTATTAGTGGAGATTAAACTTTTTTTCAACTCTTTCCTACAACACAGGAACATGTGACCAAAATCTGACCTAACAGCCTGAAAGATCAGGAGATATAAGCATGACATTTTGATTCACTCTCTCCCTGTACATCAATCAGAACTATAAACATTACCAATGAGAACCGTACTTAAAGTTGATCAACCCGGACTCCCACAGGCTCTGAAAGCATATAATGTGAAACAACACAAATGCAAAGTATTCACAAGGATTTCCCCTCAACTAGAATTTCCAAATATACTGTTTAGACTTAAAATTTTTCAAAGAAACCCATGTTCGTTCCAAGAATAGAGCTCTACATAGCAGATACTACAAACTAAATTTAATCCAAATAATGAAAGATGATTTTTCTGTGAACAAATCTGGGACTCCAAAGAACTGAAAGTATGATAATGCAACTCAGTGAAATGTGTGACCAACCACAAGAGAAGTACAAAAATGGTCATACTTTGTGACAGGGAAATCTGACAAGGATCCGACTAATGGACACGTCAGAAGAAGTAAATGGAGGCAAAATAGAAAGTCTCTGTGTTTAAGGAATCTCTAATGAAGGGAACATTTCCCTGTGGCCTGATATCAAGGTTTTCTGTGTAATGTATTACAGTACATATGTATTATGTGTTCAATGCATGTTGCATGTCTGAAAACACCAGCCTCATTTCAGCTTCCAAGGGAGCAGTGCATACCACCCTGCACTCCTTCACACTTCAGTCATGCTCTACAGCAAAAAGCTGTGTAAAGCATTCAGAGTTCTTCCTCAAGGAGAAATATCAGTACTATCAGTGCATTCACAGCTACCCGTTTTTTATTCCATATTATTAAAATAAATTTTTAAGAATGAAGAGCACAGTGCACATCATTCATTGTAAGCTAGTGATTTTCTACCCAATTATCTACTTATACTAGCAGAAGAAATGTTTGAAATTTGAGTAGATAACAGTAAATAATAAGCAAGAGTTATTTGCTTTCGTTTGGTGTCTTGAAGTAAGAAACATACGTGAGTTTTTTTGTTCTGTTATTAAAACCAACACTTGCTGTTATACTTCTAAGGCTTCCAACCACAGTCTTTCGATCTGATTGGAGATAACATTCCACCACAATTTTAAATATTTCAGAAAGGGGTGTGGGAAAAAAAAAAAAAAAACAATGATGCATTCAACTACATTTTCAAAACGTGTGTATGCAGGTATAAAAAAAATCTGTAACTTTCCCTGGAAGTTTTTATATGAATTTAAAAAATCTCCAGTGTCACAGAATCTCTGAAACATGTTCTGTACTACTTCAGCAAGAATAAAGTATTTTTAAAAAACATATGTATTCCTATTTAATGTTATTATGCTTTATGCTACTTCATAAGCTGTGTTTAAATTCTAAGCTAAACAAATCCTATTTCCAGAGCAATCAAAACTACCGTTATGAAGAGTATATTTTCAAGAAGTTAAACATCACCAAGTTAGAAGAGTATTTTGTTCTCACTGGATACAACTATTAACTATCATAAGATAGTATACTGTAAGAGATTTACAAGAATAAACCCAGAAATCATGAAATTAAACAATCCCTTTAATATAATAAACATATCAAACTCTCAAATATAAACTGGAACCAACTAACAAATAAACTCAAAACAACTTTCTGTATACCAGAAAGGTCTTATGCAAAACAGTGCACATTTATTTGAGGTATCATATCCATAAAAACAAAACAAACCAAACCAAACTATCTACATTTAAAAAGATTTTTTACTTAGCGCAGCAAAAGAAGTTAGGTGGTACATACAGAGTAAACCTATGTAAACAGTGTAAAAATAAAGACTGCTAATACCAGCCAACCCAAGACCGAAATATCCCAATATATTAAAGAAAAATAAACCAGAGGCATGCAAAATATTGTTTGTTAAAATATACTCAAATCCATGTGGCTAAGTGAAAGTCACAAACTAGTGAGGTGGATTTAGAAACGCAATTTTCCTTTATTTTCCTTAGATAGATTGTCATTCAATTTTCCACTGATAGAAAGCTTTCAGCCTTCTTCAACCAACTGGGAACTGAATTTTTAAGACTCCAAACATGTTACAAAGGAGGTCTAGGCAATTGTGTTTATATGATCCAGGGTGACACACAAACTCACTCAAATGCTACAAGCAAATGGTGATCTGTTACCATTATGGGAGGCAAAAGCTTGGAAAACAGTCAAATTGCTCCAGGTGGAGTTGGAAGATTTTTGAGTTTCTCCTCATGAGAGCAGTGACAAACTCCAGGGTAAATCCAGTAAGCCACTTAACATTTTATTTGCAACACAGAACATTTTGGCAACCTAGATTTATTAGAGGAATTTGAATAGTGACCTGCAATGCATGTGCTTTTCAGAAAAATCAGGTTTTGTTTCAGGTATGCATCAGGAACATGAACAGCACAAGACTTTTCTCATTCAAGCAACTGTACTGATGCCATCCATCTTAGATGCACTTACATGTCTTTCTTATCTTCTGCTTTATTTAAACTTTGCTGAAAAGAGACAGATGAAAAATAATTTAAGTTTGGCAAGATCAGAAACCATTGATTCCAGACGCTACATTTTGCCCCTTTGCAGTCACACCTGATTTTTTCACTATACACCTTTCTAAGCTGCAGTCCTATCAATACTACCTCACACAACACCCGAGCTTCAGCTGCCAGCAATCAAGGCTGTGTAGCCTAGTTCTGCTCCCTTTGTGTTACGGCTGAGCTGCGCAGGAAACTCAGCAGAAAACATTTTCTGCTATCAACTGATTTATCCTTGGGAGCTGCATCTACTGTGTGCTCAGTACCTTCTGTTCTTACTACTTAGAGGTAAACAGAAAATGGTAAGGATGTGTGTTTTAGACCACAAGTCTGTGAGAAATGCAGCAGGACTACTATGGCTCATTACACAGGGAAGCACAACAAGGACAGGCCATACATGGTGGTCTTGATTTGAACACAGAGATCAGTTGAGCAATCTCTGTAGCAGTACAGGGTGAGCCTGGGAATAAGTAAGTGGTTTCACAGAGTACAGGAAAAAAAAGATTATATCCAGGTCAAAATTGCCTTTTTAAAATTAATACAGGATGGAACAACTCTTCTTGAAAAGCAGGTCACCATAATTTTAACAATAATTTATCTTCTCCCAAGACCACTACTTGTAAAAAGGATAACTTTCATTTTTACTGAATTTTGCTTAAGACAGATGTTAGGCATGGAGTGCATGAGCACCTGCGAGACAACTTAGAAGTACATACTACTCCCAGTTCTACCAGAAATAATTACTGTATATTTTATGGGTATTACAGCCATGTACCTAAGCAAACTCAATCAAACAGGTACTTGAGCTTTTGCTTAATATGGTTTGGTTTTTTAAGAATTCTTTTGTACTTCAGTTTGAATTTTATAGTAGCCTATTTTTAGCCTAGGCTGTTTGTTAGATTTTTTATCCTTGTGTATCAACAGTATTGCAACATTTATAATCCATGGTTGCAAAAGCATGTTTTAAGAACAAACAAAATAAAATTACTCTTACAAATTATGTATATACTCCCCCTGCCACATACACACACACACAAAACTGCTACCATTTTTTACAATATTTCAGTTTGATCATCACATGCAAAACTATCTGAATCTTATTTTTCAAGTAACAATAAAACTGAACCTAATGATGACCTGAGCTTTGTCAACTCAACTGCAAAAAAGAAAATGCTAATAACTTTGCAAAAAACAAGATTCTACTATTTTCATTAAGTTTAACAAATGCTGCCCCCATTGTAACTTCGTATTATACTAAAGATTTCGGTAAATTGTCTTGCACAATAAATACCAACAAGCAGAATTTTGCTGGTGTATTTTCAAAACAGTGCTTGTACAGAAATCCAGACCCACCCACCTGAAGCTGTTCAAATTCTTTCATCAGATGATCATATTCTCTTCTAAGGCCTTCAGACTGTTTTTTAACTGCAGCGACTTCAGTTTTTGCCTTGTGGAAAGCTGTAAAAGATCAGAATTGGTGTTTTAATTATCACTTGTATTCTTGCAGCTCCTCAGAGCCCTAGATGTGCATTAGGGCTCCACTGCACTAGACAATCCTTCCTCTAAAAAAGCTGACAATTTAAAACACAGCATCACAGATGGACACAGGAAGAGATGTTGAGGACAGGGGGTGGAAAGAGAACAGCCTATGTTCAGAAAGATCAGCATGAGGAACAGGAAGGGTCTGTAACCAAAGTAAGGGTGAGACCAATAAACTGCTGAAAGATGTGACTAGTTAGTGATGACTAGTGTTGTCACATTGCAGCAGACAGTTCTAGAAAAACCAAACACTACAACTCCAAAATCAAAACTGTCAGACCTCTTAAACAGTGAACTTGAACATTGGGCAGCATTTTCACAAAGTGTAAATCTGAGACCATGTACAAAACATGGTAAGGAGGAAGATAATCCATGACTATAGGAGCACAGACCTCACCTTTTCAGTCTGTTGTGTTTTTTACCATGCATGAGTTAATTGACTAGCAGCATCAGTTTATGGATGAAAAGGTAGAAATGGTGGTGGGAGGACAGACAATTTTGAAGAAGTTTTTAACAGGAGAAAATAATTAGTACTCAATCTCAACACAAACTGAGAGCATATCTATGCTGCAGTACCAAGCAGCCCAGGACTCCAGAGGGGCTTTTACAGTGCAGGATAAAACAGCACAAAGTGTCATAAAGCCACTACTCCTAAGCTGTTACATAAGGTCATTTAGACATTTTCATATTCCTCTGCTATAGGTATCTCAGGTATCATTATATTTCTCTGATGCAGCACCACAGGCATAGTCTAAAACTTGATCTATTCATGCGAAAACAAAGAAATGTTGTTAATGACCTAATAAGGCTGCCTCACAAGACTTAAAAAACCCAAACTACCAAATCTGATGGTACAAATAAAAAAACAAACAAACAAACATTTTCAAATTTCCTTGTTCCAAAAATGTGAATCTATCCTTTGACTGTGAACTCCCTGAGACAGACTCTTTTTTCCCAGAGACCCCCACAGCACTCAAGAATTGTAGCACCTCTAAAAGCCTGTTCTCAAAAGATGAGGAGCTAGATATAGTTTCTGTTAAGCACTGAGCTACAAGCAATCTGGTGTGAACCAGATTTCTCTTTGGGTGCTAGTTCCTGAAACATCAGAAAAAAAGATTTGACCATTCTCCTACACGCAAAGAGGAGAACTCCCTCCCCCAGCATTTCTGCTATTTTTAAGTAATTAATTTGAATGTATAGATGAAAAGTAATTCTCATTTCAGAACTCTGAAAGTGGTTTTCTTATAACAAGACTTTTACCTACCTTGAAATTCTGATTTACTGGAGTTAATAACACTTCCGTCTATTGATTCCAATATGATCAAATATTCATCCCTTCTCTTTAAATCCCTTCTTTCATTTCCCTACTCTCACAATTATCCTTCATCCTGTAGGTCATTCCTGACAGCATTAATACAAATTTTCTGAAGGTTTTGGTATTTGGAACAACTATGATTTCCACACATCTGACAAGTCAAAACCCCACTGCATTCACTCTCTCTGAGATTTTGTTACCCCTTTAAATATTCAACAGTAAAATTTGGAAATCAGTAAAATAAACTTGTGACAATTTGATAAACTTCTGAATTTTAGGTTGTGGTCAAAAAACCATACATATGCCATTTCACTTCTCCAAGAATCTGTAATTAGGAAGATAAATCTTGCTTTTGTTTGAACATTCTTGTACACAGTATAGTAAAAATTAATATCTCATTTCTGCAGAAGTGTAACTCAATGTTTTTGATGTAATACTACTTAGTTATTTATAAGCAGCAGCACAGTACTTTAGTCACAAATAAAAACTACTTTATTTTTAAAACATGAAAAAATATCTAAAAGTATCTACAAATCAAGAAAGCAAACAAGCTACTGCATTGTTTTAATGTTTTGACCAAAACAGATGTATGACAGAAATACCTCAACTAACCCTAGAAGAAGAAAAAGCCAAGAACAGATTGTCCTTTCCACCTGCGTTGGCTATGGACAAAACCCCCAAAACATCAACAAACTACCAAATCCAGACTCATTGCTGTTGGGACCACACAATTAAAAGGAGCATCACATCTCTGATGTGAATTCCTCAGCACAGCAGTTTCCCTGGCTGCCTTGTCAATCACCAGAGAGGGTCCACACATAGTGCCCAACACCTCTGCTGCTGCATGAGCACTGCAGTGCAGCCGGGTCCATCGCACAGGTACATTGTTTGTCATATGGATCCTATCATATGAACACTGATCCAGCAGGAAACAGGAGATCCTTTGTGTGCACAATACACTCAGTTATTATTTCTGGCTTTCATCTAGCCTATTACTTTGCCTCACAGGAGCACAACAGCTGGACTGGCAGCAAGCAAGCTTCAACAGCTGACACTTCCCACCAAGCCAATGCATGAGCAGGCAGGAGGTGAGGATGTTGCTTCTATGTTAATGCAACCAATGAGAGGAATAATCAGTAAGTTCTAAACCCAGAATCCAGCCTCAGTACTATGTGAGGTGGGCTATCCTTCTTTATTCCTTCTCACTACTTTGAAGAAAAATCAACAAACTATTCTTAGGGCAGTGTTTCAATGGAAGAGGTTTGTAGAAAACTTTATCCCTTTACACTTATGTGTGACTGAAGACCCTTAAACTAATGTAACATGTACAGTCTGGGAAAAGTAGAGAACTTGTCCTTCTTTCACCATATTCTCTGAATGCTACTCCAGAACAGACAGTTCACTTCAGATTGCTCTGAATAAAACTGTGCTGAGGAGCTACATTACCATAGCCCAGTAGCTGGAGTATTTCTATGAACTTCCCATTTCAACACAGATGGAGAATCAAACGCTAAAGCCAAAACCAAACAGCAACAAAAACAACCAATAATTCTTTGGGCATTTCCTTACACAACTACTAGTCCTGGTCTGACTAAATCATTTGACTTACAGTGCTTGCTACTAAGGAAACGATCTGGAACTTACATTAGCATTGCTCACAATACAAGCCTAAAACCCAAATGATTTGAACTAGTTGAAGAGTAAAAAAAGAGCCCTCTCTTAAAAGAGTTTTCAAGTTAAGAAAAACCTATTCACATTTAAGAATTTAGGCAGTGACGGCCCAAAAGATTTGCCAACAAATACGCTGTAAGGCTGGGAACACAACTTCAGTCAAGTAATTCCATACTAATCCTGAATTCTCTTCTTAACATATAATGGCCAGAATTTAAAATGAGAAGGCAGGGCCAAAAAATTTATAAAATTGCTTCAAGTACCTTTTGCAATCTCAAACAAAATTTTATTTCAAAAGGGATGTTATAGCATCTTCGGATGGCATTAACAGCCTTGTATAATAAACCTGTTCTTGCTGTATGCAGCCATCCCTTCCAATCAACAAATGTGAGTATCAACTCCTGCTGCATGTGACACCATGCAATGGCTCCCACCCTTGATTATGATCCCACAGTTTTGTAAAAAGTATGGTTAAGTAAGACTTTGTTTCTAAACTTCCCTCTGCCATTGGCTAAACAACAAGGCTGTGGCCAATTCTTTTAAATTATTTGTTTTTGAAAACTGGAGTGCATCAGTGAAGATCAATGTAAATATAGTTTTCATACATGGCACTAGCCTGCTGGGCAACACCAAGGCCAAACTGGACTCTCCTTTGCAGCAATAGTTTTATGAAATGTATTTCCAAAGCCCATATTTTTTAATACCTTTCTAACACGCAATAATCTTAACATTTAACATGTACATCTGTACATGCATACTTTCTAGAATAGCCAACTATTAAATGCTATTTCAAACCCAGCCCTCCACATGAGTTGTTCCTCTCTTCCTGTCTCCTACAACACTGTGCAACCATGAAACAAAGAACACTCGTGACAGTCTGTACACAAAACAAACCTCTTTAAAGGACGCAAGGAAGTTCCATCAGAATTTCCTCCTGTCCCACTGCATGCCCATGACAACAACATATAAACAGAGTACTTTCAGAAAAAGTTGAACTAGAGTTCAAAAACACCTAAATTGCTTTGATGAGCCAGTACATATTTCATGAAGCCCCCTGTTCCTGCCCCCTACACAAGGACTGCTGTAAGGACACAAGGCTTATGAAGCTTCTCTCAGCTCTAACCTCATGCCCAGTTGCAGATAATTTGTTTTGTTGTGGCTTTTGGAATAGTTTTCAAAACCATCAAAATTAAACAATATCATGGCATGTCTTCTTTCCCCAGAAAATTCCTATTGGTCCTAGACCAGTAGCCATACTGAGAACCTTGAATTACCTGAATCAATGTTTTGTTAGAAATACATCTAATGTGTAGCAGCAGAAACATTCTCACATCTGTACTGGGTACTCCTACGAGTATGTACATTTATTTCTAGGTATCAATGAGGTATTTTCATAATATACAAGTGTATCAGTAAAATACCATCTCAAAAAGTTTCTAAACAGTCATGTTATTACACGTCTAGGTATGCTAAAAATTAATTTAGGCTCTAAAAGGGCTAGCCCCACTGCTGGGTGCCTATAAATCCTTGACAACAATATGTGGGTCTGCAACAAAGTTATGAGGAACTAGTCCTCTTTCCTTCATTTCCAAAATAAAGCAAAAAGGCATCAAGAGGAACAGGAAAGCCAAGCCTGAAATAAACCTGAATTTGGTCAAAAACCTTATAATTAATTTTCAACCTTTCCTCAGATTTTACTAATTTCACTGCTCAGTCTTGTATTTTGATTCGTCATCCCCACCTGTTCAAAGTACAGGAAGTGGAAAAATGTCTTCTTATCTTAGGATTTCACTGTTAAGCAAGGAAAAAAAAATAGTCTGTGTTTTCTGTAAAAGGCAGAAAGCTGAAGAACTAGGTATGAGTCTCCTTAAAGTCTGCAATAACCTCTCTACACTATGGTATTTTCTCTGCCAGTTGTAAATACTGATTCAAAACTTTACAGAAAATTTGGATGACCTTTGAAGTCACAGCACTAATCTGATACTAAACTGTTCTTAAACATGAAGCAGGTGTATATTTAGGACCCCTCCTGGATGCCACTATACCAAGTTAACACACCTTTCAACTCATGGCCTACTATAAAATAATATATCACCATGGATCAGCAGCTTAACAAATGTCCCAGACCAGAACAATGGATATTTGAAATTGCTTTGGAAAAAAAAAAAAAAACAAACAAAAAAAACTTTGTTTTTCCTTTCAAGCAGCAAAAAAAATCCCAAACCCAAAACACCAACCAACCAAGAACAAAATCCAAATTTATGACTCCTAGTAATACTATAGCTGAAAAACAAACAAACAGCAAACCTCTGAAATCAAAACCAGTAAATTTTTTGTTTTTATACTAGTTTTGTCTTCTTTCATTATTAGGTGACGCCTTTTACAATCTTCACTCCCTCCATGCCTGCAATTTGACTTTGTGGACACAAAGAAAAAGTTACTTTAGTCATGTGAGCTAAGTAGCATGCAACAAATTGTATAAAAGAGGCAAAACAAGCTTTCCAATCTCAACTTTCATTTTGTGTAATGCATTGCTCACAATTAGTGAACATAAAAGCCAACATTCACTGCCCAGTTGCAGGAATTTCAAAAGAAAACAGTAAATTTGATTCACATTCTCTAATACTCCACAGAAAGATGTGTCTACAGATGTGGTTATTATCGAGTACTTTAAGCTTTCTGGGTATCAATTTGCTCATAATAACATATAGGAAAACTTGCAAAAAGTATGATAGACACACCTTAACACCACCTAGCTGCCTGTGGTAATTCCAGTACCACCCATGGGGTTTTTGGCAATGAGGCGGGTGGCATCAGGAGAGGGGCTGTAAATATTTTCCTATTCACTCCTTAGAATAGCCCTCTCTCCCACTTTTGCCCTTAACAAAAGATTCAAGCATGCCTTAATTTATACATCTCTTGGATGGACAACAGCCCACAGGGAGAATGAAGCTGAAGCAGCATGAGGTAAATCTATTTATTCCTTAGCTTTCTCTAGCATTCCTGAATGAAAAGCTTACATTATATTAATGTTACATACCACCAGTTAGTTTAAATAAAACACATGCATTTAAATTTTCTATCGAACCTGTCACTTCAAAGGCAGTTTCCCCCCCTTTCTTCAAGAAAACAGCAGGAGAGGGAAAACCCACCATCAAACATGCCTAAGAATATGAACTAATGAGACTCTCTATTTAAAGATTCTTGTTGCTTCAAGCCCAACTGAAAACAGCTGGTTTACAATTTTTATTTGAATTCCCAGTGGACAGTGAAAAAGGATTCATTAAATATTTGCTGTTACTCTGACAGTGTTGTAGCAGTGCCAGGCAATATAAAAGCAGGGCTGTTTTGATGATAACATGATATCTGGTAACAAGAAAACCTGTATTTTGTTACAGTCTGAACATCTGATTAATGTTTACAAGATTGCAGGCGGTGTTATCTTAAAAACACTGATTTCAGATGAGCAGGTGTTCACAGGCATCACACACCTTGAGAGATCTCAGTAAGACAGAACTGAACAGGTAAAATCTGCTTCTATCTCAATTTGGGCTGCCTGTAAAGCAGTTTTGACAACCTAAACCCTAAACACGGAAGCTGCTAAAAAAAGTATTATGTTACAAATGGCAAGGTACGTTTCCTCGTAAACAAAAAAAAATATTTAAAAATCTTAACACCTCAGCTGTGGAACATATATAAATTCAGAATACTAGTCAGGACTTTTCTGCTCTCTGACAGAAAGCCTATACTACAGTAAAAAACCTCAACCACAACACTTCCCCATTTTATACAGGGAGAGTGGCTGCTATGATGTATGACATGAAAGATCAAACTGATGCCTATAAGCAACCTGCAAATGATTCCATATCCTGGTCATGTCATTGATGAAGACAACACCATTAAATACATCAGTCCAATTAGTTAAAAATTATAACAAGGTGTTACAATTACATCTTACATATTTTCATAATGAATACATTTACTAAAATATAGGGATGGCAATGGCATGTTTTGACAGTTCCTAGTCAAATGTAAAGAAACCCCATGCCAAGTGTTCTGGAAACAGATGAAGTTAGTTTATGTTATACCTAGAAAATATTTTTGACATTCAGTGTTGAAATCATCTTTTTCTTATTTGCAAAGAAGTCCTAACTCATACTCACCATTTGATGTCTTCTGTAGCTCTGCTTTCAAATGTTCAACTTCCTCCTTCAACTTTTCCTCAGTTGCATCTGTTGACTCTTTCTTTTTACCATTTCCTTTTCCACTCAAGGCCTATTAAAAACCACAGTTGCTACAATTAATTTTATTTTCATTAATCTGATACTAATGCAAAATATCCAGAGAATGTCAGCCTTAATCTTGCAAAGTTTTATCAAGTGTCAACCTGATACAGGCAGATACTCAGTCGTTCTAGAAAAAAAATCCTCCCAAATGAAAAAAAAAAAGGAAATAAACAAACTCAGCGTTTTAGGTAATGGCATACTTGTAATAGAATGGTGTTATCTCCTGTGTAAGAGTACTCTGCATGTCTGCATTGAGTGTACAACTTTCATTTAGGTTATAAATGGATTTTTCAGAAGATACACACTAGGACTGTCAGTGACAGAATGTTGTCATGTTTATGTGCAACTGGTTCTAATAATTTGTTCTGATTCTCTCCTTGTAGGTTTGCAGCTACTTCAATCTTCAGAATAGTTCCAATATCCAGATTTGATTTCCAGTGAAATTCAAGACAAACCCTAGGAAAGGATTCAGGAAGAGCTCTGTAAACACTTGATACAAGACCAATATATTCCTTGTACTCCAAAAATGTTGGCACTACTATACTTATGCACACTCATAAGGTATAAGATTAGATTCCATAACAAGAACAAGAATAAGACCCTTTTCTCATAAAGCCTCTACTATCTAACCACACATTATCTCTGTAATAGCAAAAAAAAAAAAAGGTAAACGTTTAACGGGAAAAAGAAAAATAAAACAACTAAGACCAACAGCTGTTACGTGAACTAGCAATATCAGCACTTACCAGTCACAGGCAAGCACAAAGGGGTAAGATTACTTTAGGAAGAAGAAAAAGAACAGTTTATAAAGACTAATAAACAATTCAAAGAAAAGAGCTGAAAAAAAACTTTCCAGAAGCTATTTAATCAAAGAGCGGAGATGACATTTAGCTAGTGCTAACAAAACCATGGCCAACTGTCTTCTTTACTTTGTGCTCACCTCTTTCTATTAATATGCAAATAACTATTTCTTTAAACTTCTGTCTTAAGTCCTGTGCTCCATGGAACCTCTGAGCAGGTGACAGGGCAGACCCTGCACACCAGAGCAAACTCACAGTATTTATACTTGCATCCAGTGCCTTATGTGCAATTGCTCTCGCTTTTCTCCGACAGTGGAATGAAGCACACTTGCAAATAAAAACGCAGGGGCCAAGCCACAGAGAAGCCTGAGCCACAGATGTCTATGAAGCTAAAATATTCCACTCCTGAACACTCCCATGTCTATCACAAAGGAGATCCAGCCACAGGATGTTTCCTGTACCTGCGGCTACCTGTGTTTTTGCAAACCATGCAGTCAAACACACAAATAAAAACAAACAGGAGTACAGTTACCAGTTTCTGGCTATCACTTACAAGTGGCTAAGAGAATGTGTTGCTAAGAGAATGTGAAAGCAGAACAAAAAAGAGGACTTTTGGCAAAATCCCAACAGGACAGAGAAGAAAAAAAAAGTACCCGTAGGCAGTACAGAGACAAATTCCATGGCTGAGGGAAGGAATTTGGATCATTCTGACAAAATACCAAATCCCAAAATTTTGGAGTAATTTTATACTTGGGAAATACCTAATACAAACTAGTGATCCTTGTTTTACAACACCTCAAACAACTGTATTTTTTGTATCCCTTCTAGTACTTTTTGTCCAGAGTCTGCTCTCTTCATATGAAGATTTTTTACAAAAAATTTACAGTGCCAGTAACCATAGACACTGCTTTAGACAAACTGGAAGGAAACCTGTACACACCTGCAGGGAATTTTGTTTTGACAATGTACCAGACTCTAAAAATCTTCATACCCCAGATGTCTGCACTCTAGCTTATGGTTCAGTCTCTTCAAACAGAAGTCAAACTAATTAGTAACACGAAAATACTTCATACATTTATCTTAATTATCTTTGATGATTTCCGTTCCTGCATACAGTTATGTACTGAACCACAGCTTAACCATTCTTCACATAAAAACATCATCTCTTTGGTCCGCCGGTGTTTTCTTTAAATAAGAAATTCTTGGTATTATTCTCATTAATACTTAAACAGTGTCGTACTAAGAAAGCAAAGTATTAGGAAATTAGCTGACCTACCATAGAAAGATACAAGAATTCAAAATACATTAAATACAAAAGATTACTTTTATAAGGTAGAGAATACATTTCAGGACTGGAGAAAATCCTATTAAGAAGAAACAGTCAGCATAAAAACAGTTATATAGTAGGCTTTTTCATCCTGGACTACTATAGCCTTTACCTAAACAGGCAATTGTTTGGGATAAAAGGAATAAATTTAGTGTCTCCCTCCACTTCGTTATGATTAAATTCAGAGATAAATATTAAGAATCTATTACTACTCTGAAAAGACAGAACTTCATTTATTTGGTTTTACTTCAGTATTCTTTGTTAATAAAATGCTACTGTAACTTGTTTTTAGTATTCTTAGTTACATATTGTAAAAACATTGTTCTTCCTTTTGCAACCAGAAGGAAAAATAAAAGAACAAACATTCAGCAGCAAACCATCCTCAGAGTAAGTTGTACCAAGTGCTTGCTGTGTAAGAAAGTTACTGAAGAAGCTCAAAGATACCTCCTGCAGCCTTTCGTTCTCAGCCATGTACTTTTTGGCTGCTTCAGTAGCATCATTTACTTGTGTTTCCAGAGCTGCATGAGACGCCATCTCTTTTGCCAACTGAGTAAGAAGGGTAACAGTACGTCTCAATACACTGGTGAAGAAAAACAGTGAACAGAACTGTAATTTACAGCACAAATATAAAAACCAAAACAAACCCACAAGCAAAAACCAAACCAACAAAAGTCAAACCAAACAAAAAATCCAACAAACCAAAACAAGCCCTTTTGTCTCTCTGCATTAGATGCAAAAATAAAGCCAGAAGAGGGCTGTTTAGGCGCATTAAGGGAAACATCCAGGCTCATCAATGACAAATAGTACTAACAGGAAAGACTGAAAATATTTTCATCCATTGACATTCTGATTTTAACTTGATGCAGGACCTCCCTCCTAAACACCGACAGCCATTAAGGGGTCAGAGATCTGACTGCTTAAAGGCTGAAATACTGTTATATGACCCACTATTTTTAACAGGATTGATCTCTAAATGAAAGAGCCAAACAACACAAAATGGTAATGAGTATAGTGAAGGAAAAAAAAAAAAAAA